>JAHYSP010001580.1:6719-20793 GCA_019455505.1 Pleochaeta shiraiana
GCAACCTGGGGATTTATACACTGTCACACACATCCGCGTCCAATTGGAAATTATCAACACAGGGCGTAAACTTTAGTAAAACTTTGAACAAATCTGGGTTGACAAAGTTTATATACCGATTAGAGTACTAGTCCAACTCATCTTAGGCCTTGGATGAACTTCCTGATAACTGAAATATATCGATCGGGATACGGAAGTGTTGGTTACATGAACTAATATAAGGTTCTGATTAGGTAGAGTCTTATATAACCTCCATAGAACCGCTGGTATTTATGCCTGCTTGATGAAAGCCCGTAGCCAATTTATTTTATTTTCTTCTTTAATCGCCTATCGATAGCTTCACAATTCCGGGTCTTCTATTTCATCGATTGTAAGACAATTCAGTGTAACTGGGTGGCCAGTGTTAGAATAAGTAAGAATGTTGACCGAAGAAAGAACTTTCACTCATGTACCTAGCTTGAATTCTAGAATGGATCTTGACCCCACCAAACATTTCCGTATCTTCGCCGGTGTATAACCCCATGTTATTCAAGGAGTGTTTGTGACTAGTGTTTTTAATTCCTTTTCTCTCGGATCGAACTGGACGATTAGTTTATTGAAGAGTAGTCTTTCATCTAAGTAAAACAATTAAAACCTTTCGATCTTGGCTGTGGCAGTTGTGTTAGCCTTAGGTTATTAGTGACTTATGTCATTAACCAATCATTAAAGCTATGCTGAAAAATTGCTCGACTGTTAACGAGTTGGACTTAACAGTGGATATTGAAGTCATCTGTCTCGTTCTTAACTCTTCTGCCTAACAAAAACTCTACATAAAGACAAAAGATGCATGTCCCAGGATCATTACAATTGGGAAACATATGCTGCTACTTTTGATTTAAACCGGCAGGATAGTACAAAGTTAACAGTCCACTTGCCTAGTTGAAGAATTTTATCAGTCGAAATTCATCTCAAAAGTAAATGGCTGTCAAGGTGACAAGATCGTAATTGAATAGGTGAAGGAAGGTCTTCTATCTTGTATCAGATCCGGACTGGATGAGCAGGGAAGTTGAATTTACATTTAAAAGTTTTAGGGAACTATTCTTGTTTTATCAACCAATTTGAATCATTACACCCAGTTCCTCAACTTATCTATCCTTGGGCCTCTCGAAAAAAACTGTTAGATGTAGTATCGGTAGTTTCACATCTTTAACGGATGCTTTATCATTGGGAAAGTGAAGCATCCTCAACTGCTACATTATAGACAGACTCGAAGGCTGACTAACGTGCATCTGAAATCAATGACTCAATACTAAATCCAGCGGAGAGGAAAGTCGAAAAAGATTAAACCCAGTAGCAGCCGGATCCCTTTCAATTCCCATCAGTGTTATAGAATCTAGTAAAATTTAACTTATCTGAGTGACAAACTCCCTGGTTTTCTCAAGTATCATGCAATCAATTTGTTGAATAATAGTGAGCAACAAAGAGGCAGGGTAGTAAAAACTTCATTAATCTTGGCGTCAGAGATGAACTAGTTCAAAACTCTTGAGTATGTGTGCGTATATTTTAAGACTGTAAAGCCCAGCCCCAATTGGGACGAGACAATTGAAGGATAGCTTAGTTAACTTAATCATTGGGTTGATAATCGAGAGTGGCGAGTTTATGTTGTATGTAAGAGCATGAATACGCTAGGTGTAAACTGGGGAGCAATCCCAGTTAGTGATTTGAGATAAATTGATTGATCGCATGAAATTGAGGTTGAAAATAGTATGAAAATTTATGCTAAGGCTGATCGCTTTCTATGTCCCCCACTGGCGAAACAAATATCTAATCCCTGCAAACTAATTACTCATACTGTATAGAAGTACAAGGGTAGATATAGGATTGCATAGAGTCTAGTGTCTGCGGAATACAGTGCTATTTCTACTCTTGAGCAGTTGTAAGTACATGTAGTATACCATTGCGGGATTGCCGATGATTATTAGTATGACAGTGCAAACAGTAAAATCACAATTAAAGCAGATTGACCAGTAAGTGCTTAGTGGGAACTTCAAAGTCTCGGAAAATGAAATTACATAATATACATAGATGGGTCTTCTTCGTTTAATGGACGAATCACAGACGTTTATTCATCTGTTATCGTAAGCTTTGATTCGTCAGATTAGTCAAGAGGGACTGAAGTTAATTTAGTATTCCGAGTCTTCGGTAGAAAGAAGAAAGTAAAATAATTTGAAGCAGCTATTAAAGAAATGGCGTGTTTGTTGCCCCTCTGTTTACGAATTGTGTATAATAAATAACTGCTATATGTTGTAATTGCAGTGGATAGAAACAGAAGGTAAGAGAAAGATACATATCTTGCCAGAAGGGAGTGGGGTGGGGAGGGCAGGGCAGGGCAGGGGAGGAGAGGGGTTGGGTTGCATAAGATTCAGTTAAAATGGTGAAAATCCAGGGGGGTCAAAGGGAGTGTGGAAAGCGTCGATCTATTGGTGTCACTTGATGTATTTTTGAACCGTTTAATTTATTATTATCAATGAAACAAATGTGACAAAGTCCTTTACGTCACCTACACCTACCCTTCACCATAGTAGCAATTTTGAGATAACCATAACACAATTACAAAAACTAAAAACAGTAAAAGTAACTGTAACACAATAAAAAAAACAAAAACCAGTAGAAAGCATTTGAATTCATCTTAAGCCATTCATTTCACAGGCGAGGCAAGGCAATTCCAAACAAGAAGAAAAGAACCCATCTGAATCAGCTTTGTTTGGATCCATCTGATTGTTCAGCTGAAGAAATAAAGAAGTTGTGAGCACAGAACTTTATTATTACTTATTTAGGTAAGGCGGGGAAGGGACAGCCACAGCTAAATATTTCATGCACAGCCCTAATCCTAGGCAAAACAATGAAAACTCAAAATAGATGATTAAGAGCATTAATCCGAATTAAGTAGTTGATAGCCAAACAGTTAAACTAGTGAGCGGGCGAGATGGGAATAATCCGACTAACTAATTATACATTTAATATTTACTGTTTAACATTTCCGCTTGAAATCAGCTAGCCAGCCACAAAATCGCTGCATATAGTTAAGGCTGAGGTTAAACTTCTCAAGCTCAGTCTCTGACTCGCCCGCCCTTGGTTTCATGGGCTTCGCACATGGCATAATAGACTGCTTAATAGACACTAATACTAGTAGCAGATAGTAAGTAGTATTAGCATTAGCATTAGCATTAGCATTAGCTGTAGAAGTAGAAGTAGCAGTAGCATTAGTAAGTTGACAACTAAACTTGTAGATAGCATAGGGCTATAGTAAACTAACTAAGACATTGGCTCAGACATGATAAGGGTTAAGAAGTGTAGTATCTTGGCGGGAATAATTCTAGCAGTTCCCAGCTATTCCAAAATTGTACTAGTTGAAAAAAAATCGAGCCGAGGGAACTTTTAACAAGTACTTAGGATGCCCCTCGCCCCTCCCAAAGCGCGAACTGTTGTCTGTCATCCTTTCTCATCTTCGCCATCAACAAGACGAAGATAGAGGACTAACAAAGTTCATCATTTGTCTAAATTTTAAATCACCTAAATTTTCTTAAGGCTCATTTTATTTTATTTTATTCCATAACCACTATTGTAATTTTCTTTCCAACTCTAGTCGCTGGTTGACCCTTTCTTTTTTTCATTCCAACTTTGCACCATGCTCGGACTATTTAGTCTAACGCTTTTGCCACTATTGGCAACAGCGGCCCCATCATTTTTATCCGAATCTTTGTCTGAGAGCAATGTCGCAGATATCCCCCCTCAGAGTTCAGCTGAAATCCTCAATTCTTACATTGTAGTCTTCAAGGGTCACGTTAATGAAGAAACTGCTGCTCATCATCACAACTGGGTTCAGCAAATTCATAGTCAATCCGAAACAGTACGAACAGAGTTACGTAAACGATCCCAATCGCCTATCCTCAGCGACGCTTTCAAGGGCTTGAAACATACTTATAATATCGCCGGTAGCCTTCTGGGCTACTCTGGACACTTTGATGACTCTGTTATCGAGGAGGTCCGAAAACATCCTGATGTAAGTTGTTTCTACTTCGCTAATCTTGATACACACACGGTTGAGAGACTCTTATGACGATAAGTACTGGTCTTAAAACAACTAGTCATAGAGATACACCATTTTTCTCATTTTTGGTTACCTAGACCTATCCTGGCTTACAAGATGCGTGATTCATAGGTTGAATACGTGGAGCCAGACTCTGTTGTTCATACGTTACGCTACTCAGACTCTGACACTGAAAATCAAGCACCATGGGGTTTAGCTCGGATTTCTCACCGCAATCATCTTAACTTTGGAAATTTTAATAAGTATTTATTTGCTCATGATGCTGGTAAAGGTGTTGATGTTTATGTAATCGACACTGGAACCAACGTTGATCACGTTGATTTCGAGGGTCGTGCATCTTGGGGGAAGACTATCCCACTTAATGACGCTGATGAAGATGGAAATGGACATGGTACTCACTGTTCTGGTACGATTGCTGGTAAGAAATACGGTGTTGCGAAAAAGGCCAATATCATAGCTGTCAAGGTTCTACGATCCAACGGCTCCGGCTCCATGTCTGATGTTGTGAAGGGAGTTGAATGGGCCACCAATTCTCACCTAGAAAATGTTAAGAATAAGAAAAAAGGTTTCAAGGGATCGGCGGCGAATATGTCTCTTGGCGGAGGAAAATCTCGAGCGCTTGATCGTGCTGTAAATATGGCCGTTTCTGCCGGTGTTCACTTCGCCGTTGCCGCAGGAAATGATAACGCCGACTCATGTAACTACTCGCCCGCCTCAGCCGAGCTTGCTATAACTGTCGGCGCCTCTACTCTTGAAGATTCGCGTGCTTATTTTTCGAATTACGGGTCCTGCAATGACATTTTTGCTCCTGGACTTAATATTCAATCTACCTGGATTGGAAGTAAACACGCCGTGAATACAATTTCGGGCACGTCGATGGCCTCTCCACATATTGCAGGTCTCATTGCATATTACCTTTCACTTCAACCCGACAGTGACTCTGATTACACATCAGCACCAATTACTCCCAAAAAGTTAAAGGAAAGTATCATCTCTGTTGGCACTAAGAATGTTATAGATGACGTACCAATCGGGACTGCAAATATACTCGCCTGGAATGGTGGAGGACAATCCAGTTTTTCATCGATTGTTGGTGATGGTGATTACGACCTTGCTGACTCTCCAATTTCAAACACCCCTTCTACTGTTGAGCTGTTGGAAGACGCGATTGAGAATGATTTTGGAGGAATTGCTGGAACCATTGTCGACGATGCAAAAGATCTGGTCTCGAAAGCTGAATCTCTTGCCAGAAATATATTAGAAATAATTGACGATGAATCACAAACTCCATGTGAAGAATTTGTCGAGGATATATTCTAGTATTGTGGTCCCAGATTAAACAGCTTAAGTATAGCTTTATTTCACTCCTTGAGAATATTGTTTTATAAGAATTTATTTATTCTATTCATTGTTACATCTAAGTACATGCTGATTACTCTATTATCTGTGAAATAATTGTCCCCTAGAAAATTTTTGCGTTTGACAATTCATTACCAACTTTGAATGTAAGATGTGATAGTCATTTAATTATTGGACGGGACTACCATGTTGGAGAACGTTCCTTCCGGGGGCTTTGAAAATGACCTTGCACATTGTTTTTAACCACCTATATGATCAGCTCTCCAAAAAGATAAGTAACCGTCATCAACTATACTTAAACCTTGAAACATTTCCCCCCTCATCTTGGGCGCACAAATATGTTTCAACGGGATAATTCCTATCTGCTTAGTAAAAACAAATCTACATTTCCTACTCATGACAGGCTGTTTTCACCCACCTTGGAGCTCTCTCTTCGTCACGCCTATACTGCAGCCAACATTGCATTCAGTCGTGCCGAGGTAAAGGGAAGCTCCATTGGAGCAGATTTTTCACAGGAGAATAAGCCTTGTTATAATAATCTCTTCGAAAACTTTAGATGTACCAGGAGTCGTGACACATCTCGTATTAATCGACGTGATAGTGTCCGTTTTGTGGGCTCTAGTTCTTTTCGACGAAATGAATCTAGAATATCAAGAGCAACCAACTCCTTTCGACCTAAATCTGTACCCGACATAAGGAAGACAATTAGTAATAATTCTCTTAATCTTGAGCACCGCTCACCTCGTTGCTCGCCTGCTTACAATAAATCGAATTTAGAAGAAATCACTAAGAGCTTTAATGTAACAGATTCAAATGATGAAGACTCTATAAATGAAAAAGACTCGTCATCTAGTCCATCATCATACAGACGTATCAAGAAGTCAAAATCTATGTTTATCCCCGCAAGAAATTCTGAAATATTCTACAAGAATTGTACCACCAGAACTCGTCAAGC
This sequence comes from Pleochaeta shiraiana, assembly GCA_019455505.1. Lineage (NCBI taxonomy): Eukaryota > Fungi > Ascomycota > Leotiomycetes > Helotiales > Erysiphaceae > Pleochaeta > Pleochaeta shiraiana. The sequence continues at coordinate 13,124 of JAHYSP010001580.1, forward strand.
AAGCAATTCAGAATTTTCAAGGTCTCAAAATTTTGATACTCAGCTTCCTCAGGTGGCTTTGAAAGTTTCGAGGTCTACAAATCTTATTCAACCAAAGCGACGGCGAAGTGAAAGTAACGATATTGCTGTAAAACTAGCACAAGAAAGATTTTTACATGAAGCAGCTTTGCAACGAATACGAGAAAAGTCTTCATCTTTTTTTCGTTCAAAAACACAAAGACATGCTAAATCACCTCAAAACTCATATTTAAGTACATACACCGACAAAGAAAATCCCAAGATATTGCTCCCAAACCAGGATCAAGATCTTACATTTAAAAACTCGAGCTTCAAGGGTTTTGCAAGCAAAACATCAAGGTTGGTTAGAAGTAAGATTAAAAAATCTCTTAGGATAAGTAAGGACAATATCGATGAAATACCACTCCAACAGGTTGACGCAAAACAAACACATGTTCGTATTTGCAATAAAGATTCACTTTCTATTGACAACACTTTACCTACCATCTTTCATAAAGACGGTGCGTCACTCTCTGAAGTAACATCTGGTATACCCTTAATCTGTGAAGCAGCTTCAGATGAAATGATTAAATCACAAGTTGGAAGCATCAGGAGCTTTAAGACTCATACAAGTAATGAAACCTCACGTGTAACTAGTTGGAATAGTACAGCTGTCAACACAGTTTGTAGTCGGTACAAACTAATACATCATCCTGTAAGTGATCAACGCTTAGCTATCCTCAATCAAATTGGAGTACAAAGTCCTTCATTATTCTCAAACCAAAGTGATAAGATTGCGGATAATCTCTTTGATAATAATATCCATCAGCTTAAGAAGGCCGCAGTCAATAATCTGGACTCTAAAGCCGTCAATAGTGCAAGGGTATACTCTGCATTAATGAAACGTCTTAAGGCAAAAAACTCGCGAAGTAAATTTGAATCTTCACAATCCAACAGTTCTACTCTTTCACCATCTCAGGGTTATAACTGCAAAAAAAATAGTCACTTGAATTTTGAAAATCAAGGAAATATGAATCTGGCTACCATTAAACACATATCATCAGATGATATGACTGGTGAGTCAAGTGAATGTGACAGATTGCAGGGAAAAGGTCCAGGGCTCGTACAAATTAACTCAAGACGCCAAAACTCCACTAAAACTAACAGCTCTAAACATTCTTATCAAAGTTCTATCAAGCCCGATGTAATTAATCAAAAAGGGATCAAAAATAATGTTGATTATCACAATTTTAAGAAAAATCATGGTGATAAAGAGAATGAATGGCGAGTTAAAAGCTTTAAATGTCGAAAAGATTTATCTGACTCGCTCAATATTTTACATGGAGGAGATAATGTAAGCTCTTGTGGTAATTCATCGGATAACTACAACAATATTCTTCGAGAATCCGGTCATGAAAATGATTATCTTATTTCAGACTCAAAAATACTACGAGAGAAAAAATCGACATTTTTTAGTGGAGGCTCTGTTCCAGTAATAAAGACAGACAGCCCATTTCGACGAGCAATGACAGAGAACGCCTATAAAACCTACTCAGAATCACCAGAATTATCCCATGAGCTCGAGAGTCAAATACGAGAATCTAATTACTCTGAAAGCATATATTCTTGTACTACAAGTGGGAAGGCCAAGGACCCCAACAATAGTGTCTGTTCTTTAATCTTTGAAAAAGGAAAGAAGTCCAGGAAACAATCTATATCAGCCTCAAATAGTGGTGACGCCGTTATTTTCGAACAAGCTGTGTATACACCAAAAATTCCGCCAAAGAGTAGACATCGCCTCATTTCACCCACTGATTCAAGTGAGTGGAAGTCATGGATGTCATTAGAGGTCGCCAAGCTTGAACGTGGGAAAGAGAACATACCTTCAGTTGAAACTCGCCGCCATACATTACAATCTCTCACCAAACCAACACCATTCAACATAAGTGGTATTACCAATGAATCTCAGGTTATAAATATTGAAGAAGTATCACAATGCGAGGCTCCATTATGTGAAAAACCACTCGTCAATATTCAACACAGCGAAAATCTAAGGGATCAATCATCTCTTGTACAAATTCAACCTCAAAATCCCTTGAAATTTTTCGAAAAATCTAGGGAAATAAGTGAATCTCCTTTGACACTCTCATCACTACCCCCAGCTCCTCCCCCACTACCTCACCTGACCCAGTCACCAACTTTGACGTATATTAAATTAGAATCTCCGGCAAATGCCTTGAATCCTTCAAATCAACCATCCGACACAAGTGCCGAAGATTTCTATGATACAGAGCCTACAACTCATCTAAAATTAATACCCTCTAGTCTTGAAAATCACAGTAATGATTTTCAAATTTCAGCAAATCTTAAGAGACACTTCAGTCGATCTTTGACGTCCTTATCAGCAAGCTTGAGTAACACTGACGGCAGCTTAAATAAGCTTGGGGACATGTCTACAAGATCTAGGTCGTATCGTTCTGAGCGGAGATTAGGAGTACATCCGCAAAGATCTAATGTGCACAAGTCTGATTGGAAAAAACAGGCAGATATGAAAAATACAGAATCAAAGCAATCATTAAATAAAGTCGGAAGTAATAGAATGGTAGAGGTTTTTTTAAGTAGTCGACGTAGAAGAATAGCGAGTGCAAGTGATGATACTGGGAGTCTTTTCTTATAATTAGATGCTAGTAAGTCTGGCAGGTTTAAAACATCCTTGTAGTCATATTTAAGTCGGGACTAGGAATTTCAATTTATTTGTCCAGTCAAATTGATCGCATCAGCTCAAGCCGTAGATCACTATAATTTTTCACAATGACCAGTCTGGTATCACGAATTTGCCGCTAAAATTTGTTCTTAGCTGATTGGGTTTCGCTCAACTTGATAAGAACATTCATTAGTACGATTCAGTCAATGCTCAAGTTTTTTCATCCCATGAAGTATTAAATGAAAAAATTAAACAAGTAAAAGAATAGATTCTTTTTTTTATAGTCAGGAAAATCCACTAGAATTTTGTGTGTGTAGGCTCAATGGCTATTCTGACCCCATCGGATCCCTCCACCTAGAGCTGTCTCTCGAAAAAGAAACTTGTGAAGGAATAAAAAGGACAAATCTAGAATAAATGTCCCTTCAATTGAGAGAAAAAAAAAAGTCTGTTAGGTGCCCAATATCTTCTAATACTAGTAATACCAGCTAGTTAATTAATTACGTTGTGTCAAAAAATAGGTCAAAAACGCATTCATCATACAACCTGGAATCCTAAACTACTATGCTTACTCTTATTCTTATTATTACTCTTACTCTTAATATCAAGCCAGGGCAAGAGTAAAGAAATAACTTTGGGAGAAAATGTGAAAAAAGTATTGTAACTATTGAATACGCACGAGGTCTTGGAAAGGGAGTGAGTGGGAGATGGATTGCGCTGACACCGCGTTACTTCTTTTTTTATAGATTGATTTGATTCGATTTGATTTGATTGTTCTGGTGGTATGACTGACTGACTGATCAATGTTCAATAGGGAGTGAAGATAAGGATTAACAAATAATTACTGAAATTTGAAAATTATTTATTTATAAATACACGTACTTTCCAGGTTATTAGATTAAATTCTTAAGCACCATGATAACTAAGCTTTTTATATTTATTTTTTTATTATTATATTTGGAAATCGATTATATAGATAAATCATAANAACTCTGGAATTATTCAGCTCAGAAAGATGTTAATGGCATCTTTCAGAGATTGATAGATGAATGATAGATAGATAGATAGCTGACTGATTTGTTGGTAGCGTATTAGGGGTGGGTTTCAGGAATGTATAAAAAGATACATAAAAGACTCCAACATGCCCTAAATTTAATGAATCTTAGTTATCTAGAATAGAATCAGCTTAGTTTTTGTAAATAATTTATCCAAAATTTTTCGACTCTTAGCAAAATGAAGTTCCTCCCTCAATCAAAAATCGGATTCCGTGCCTCACCATCTTGATCAGCTCAGCCGCCCGTGAATTGAAAATAGGAGTATCTACCGTGTCCTATTTATGCCGGAAGTACAGTGCAATTCTACCAAAGACTTTTTAGGGGGGTCGACTAAGGTTCCAATACACATACATGTACGGGGCCCCGTACGTTTGTAGACTGCATAAATCGCTGACAAAGCGTGAATCCTTGCTATTTCCTACCCTCTCCCTCTCCTCTCCGGACGACTCACCTTTATCAGTGCTAATAATGGGACTTTCAAAGTTGGCGCAAAGCTTATTTTTCATATAAATAAATCGAGTAAACATAGGGCCCGTGTACAAATTAATTAATAATCTGTGTTTTCTCTATGCACAATTTCTCTCAAATTCATCTTCAAATTTACCTAATGCTACTTTTGTTTTAATAAAATATCATGGAAATGGGACGCCATATACCTCCCTCTAGCTCTTCGTCATCGGATGTAAACTCTCCCTTTCCCGAATCTGAGAAAACGACTCTTCCCTCCCAGAGGCTACATTCAGTAGCAAAGAAGAGCTTTACTTGTCTATTCTAACCTGGGCTAAAAAACACTCGTACGCATTCAAGATTCAGCACTCAAACAAGATCCACAACAGCTGTCGAGTCCGGATTGTATTTTTTTTTTAAATCATTTTAATGTGTATGCAGCCTCAAGGTTATGACACTTTAGCAGTGTTTTTATATACATGGAATAACTCAACTTGACAGTAGGTACACTTATGCCTCAGTTTCCATTTGTAGATGCCACTCCGAAATGAAGTATCTTCGCTTTTTCTTCACCAACAGTCTCCCTTCATCCGTAAACATTCATTCAAGGAAATTACAAACCCTGGATTAACCAGACATACCTCCATCATCCTGTACACATCTACCGCGAGATTGTGGAAGGGTCTGTTGGATTCGAATCAACCAACTCCAGTCTCAAGTGGGGTAAGTGCCCAGGCTACCCAGACTCTACTTGGGAGAACGGCCCGGACGGTATACTACAATACCATCCGACCATATTTCTGTAATTGTTACAGAGCGTTGAGATGGTCAATGGGTGCTATCTCATCGACCCGACCCAAAGCACAGTACTAATAACCATCCTCTGAGTTATTCTTCAATGTCACATCCTTCTCATCATGAAGCGAATGATGAAGTAAATAACAAAGCTAAAGTTCTTCATGAAGCAGGTCAGTCTAATATTCAATGCTGCAAATCCGCGACTAAATCAAATAACAGGGATTAAGCCTGCTCAGGCAGTAACATACCTTCGTCAGGCTACATCAATCCCCTTCAATCCTCATGATGTATATAATATGAATTACCGATTTAGATAAGAGGAAGCACATGGACTTAGTACGAACGATGCTCTGATCCAGCATCTATAGGACTAAAGAATATACTACAGGACGAAAATTTCAGCAGATAATCGTATAGATTATCTGTTTATTGCCCATCTGGACTCGATTGACTTAGCTAGGTCGAATCAGGGCGTCGCTCTAGTAGATAACACGTACAAAACCGATAAGTTTGATATGCCTTTACTACACATGATTGGTAAGGATATATACTGGCCATGACCTTCAATGTTTTTTTTTAAAAAAACTTTTTTCAGGGGTCACTTCAGGATCATCATTTTCTATTGGATTCTGTTTTCTTCCCGGTGAATCCACCGAAGAATTTTTATAGGCTTTACAATGTTTTAAGGAACTTGGTGTTAACCTATCAGTCTTGGTGATGGATGGTGATCAAGCACAAAAAAAATGCGTCTGATGAGGTCTTTCCAAGTTCATTGACAATATCATGCACATGGCACGTTAATCAGTGTGTCCTTGCCAAGTGCAAAAATATGGTCGGAGAGGAAGGGTGGAAAGAATTCGAGGCAGCATTGCGTGGAACTATTCAAGCGCCTATGCCTGAAATATTTACCCATCAATGGACGGAATTTTAGGCTAAGTACTCGAATGAAAAGACACAAACTTGTGTGTAATATCTTGAAAGTGTTTGGTTGAGGATAGGAAATCGGGAGCGTCTTCTCCAGATCTGGATCAATGAGGTCCTTTATTTTTGCCTGAGAACGACTTCTAGGGCTGAGGGTGCACGCGCATACATTAAATGTTATCTCGGTCAGAAAAAGAGTCGAAGCAGCTTGTATACTACTTGGTTGAATCTCGAGAAGGCTGTGATAAACCAAAATGCAGTCATTATAGTTCGGACAAATATTGCTCGTGACTTTGCACCTATTGACATTGACGAGAAACTTTTTCTAGGCTGCATTGGTATTGTTACCTGGTATGCTTTTCGACTGGTCAAGAAGGACATAGATTCTTTTCTTCAGCCACTAGCTTCATGCACTGGAGTTTTTTATCGGTCAATGGGACTGCCCTATGTTCAAATTTGTGAGAGAAAACGTCATGTAGGAGGTCCGGAACCATCCGATTTCATTCCTCACTGGTATTGGGACCGAAACAGTCTCTCTCGATCATATATAGATCCGGTCTGGGCAGGTAGGAATCGAGCGAGCAACGTGAATCCAGAAGTACACCCTCGCATAGGACGCATCCTTTCTGTGGGAGAACAACAACCAACGAGACGGGCTACATGTTTTTCAGCTTGTCATCAACAAGGCTATTCGAGAACTACCTGCACCTCTCCTGTGCGGAATCAGTCATCATATGATACATATTTTATGCTATTAATCGAATCTAGTGGGCCTTTGGGGTTGAAGTAGAAAGATTAGTATTCGGCAAGCTCCTTGGGCACCGAAGAACATAATTGAGGTGATGAATTTCTGTTTTTTTTTTCAATATTAAAATATGACTTGGAAACCTTAAACAAAATTTTGAGCAAAGTATCATTAGTTTTCAGCAACGACTAATACTACAAACTTAATTTTAATTTATTTACTGCTTTTATTGTGTTCAATTATTCTAAATTTTTTCTACATTCAGATTTTAACGCGCTAGAATCAATATTACGGTTAAAATAAATGAGAGTATTAATGAAGATAAGTATTGTTGCTGTTTTGAATTTTAGTGCCTATAGCTGCAAATTGATTAATCCTTAACTCAAGAAATACTTACTTCCAAATTCTTAAGATTTTTTTTCTGGTCAAATAAAATTCCGAAAATCAGAGTTAGGCTGTAAGACTACGTCAGTAAACATTAATGCATGCAGTGAGCTGAGTTTAATTGACTTAAAAAAAGGCTAAACATACAATTAGCTTGAGGCCCCTGTAACGAATTTCAAGTTGGCTTGAGGACAAAGAACTCGGAGGTCTAAGGATGGCATAAAACACTTAGTCAGCGATTTATGCAATCTATGAACGTACGGGGCCCCATACGTGTATTTATTTATTTATTTATTTATACACGATTGACGCCAAGCAGGCTCACAGGTCTTATCCCGGCCTCGTGCCTCCCAAGGGGAATTTGGCGTGCCTGCGAAGCCTAAGGCCTCCAGACATATCTAGTTGTCTACTGACATCAATCTTATCCACATAAATAGTCCGAGAAACTCTAGAACTATTGAGCCCGTCATATTGCCCCCGCAATTTTAACCAGAAATTGCTAGATCTATGATACGTGTAGCCTAGGCAAGGTTTTCTCCGTCTTAAGTCCACCTAGGGTGCCTAAGTTTTAAAAAAAGGAAAAAATAATTAATGAAATTCTTGCGACAGTTCTTTAAGCTTT
>JAHYSP010001585.1:904-13845 GCA_019455505.1 Pleochaeta shiraiana
TATATGTTAAACTGTTGCATAGCTACCACTGACCATATCTTGATATTCGACTATAACCACAGGCCTTAGAGTTTATCAACTCGCGTCGCATCATTGGTCAGACACCGGCAGAGATATTCCGTTATCTTCAACTATCTGGAGTTCCTGGTGTTGATACTATTGCTCAACATCAGATTTATTACCAGTAGCAGCAGGCCAATTTAAATATTTGGCGACGTGATGTAGATCAATTTATTTATCCAACTAAATTTCTTGCCGAATCCTAAAGTATTTATCGGTCTTCTGTCTATAAGTCTGGTAATTTATGAGGCTTGACTATCTACATCACTGGCACAATGTCTAGTCTTTCACCTACAGCCAAAGAGCTTGTAATCGACGCTACATTTGGAACGAACAACTCAGGTATGAGTTCAATCTAAGTTTGATTCAAATAAGTATATTTAACTAATTTTTCAGGTATGAGTTTGTTCGCCGTTCTAGCGGAGATCAATGGAACAGGGGTGCCATTATGTTACCTCTTTCTGGGGGGTTGAAATTTGTAGTACAGAATATAAATCTGTGACTGCGGGTGCAACAACCTGTATCCTCCAACAATATCTTCAGCCTCTTAAGGATGCTGACTAATCCCAGTTTTTTAAGATGTGACAAGGACAAATCAGAGATCTCAGCTATCTGAATTGTTTGGCAAAATACAACTATTCAGCTTTGTTTTGGCATGCAAAAAGAGCGGTTCGAAAGACGCACCAGGATTCTGGAAAGAGGCATAGCCAAAAGCATTACTTCCCTCAAAAAGCCAAGAATCTCGTACCAACGCTGGAAATTTGTAGGGGCTCAAACCCCATTTGTCGACCGGATGGTCATCATAGGTATTGTATTTGTCAATGTGTTTCCTTATCTGTTAAATTTACAGAGCTCGGTAGAATTGAAACTGCCAGCGTAACTGAGCGAAATACTATACTATAAATGTTTAGCCGACATTACAACATGAATCCAATGATTCCGGATCAAAATGGCACGTATCTTACCAGTATTCAGATACATCATGATTGTATTAACGAATTATATGCTTGGTGTTATTCCCGCAAATATTTTCGCCTATGGGCATATCTATTTTTCAATTGGTATGCTCCGGAACAGTGAGGATTATGGGCACGCTCCGCAAATTCTGACAGTCATCCAGTTCTTCAAACCACTATGATCATAGAGTCTGAATGGCGAAAGATTGAGCATGATTACCTGCACCGCTTTAGCTGTCCTCGAATAGATTTAGTTTGCTGGGTCATAACATCACACGTCGTGCCTCAAGCACTCGAGCGGATGAAGGCGATCTTGAGCAATGATCATCAAAAGGCTGCCGCCGCCTGGAGAAAAGCCTTCAAGCGAGAATGGAAGTGTTTACAGAGTCACCAACTAGACCCTCAGAGTTTGATAAGGTATCATACAGATCCAGACAAGTGGACATGTGCTTGTGAGCCTTTTCTTCTGAGTCGCTTCTTACTCTGAAAGCATATTATAAGCTGTTATGAGAAAGTGCAAGATGCCGTGGAGTTTTTTTCGGAGGTTCGTCGTCAGACACAGGCCATTTTGAGTAGAAAAGCAACTGGGTTTGTGTCCTCAATAAAGGTCGTCAGTAAATGTGGTGCTTGAGGATAGTCATAGTGAAACTGAGACTAGTTCTGATACCGAGAAACAAGAGCCTGAAAATATTGAGGCAGGAATAGAAGAGCTGGAAGACTCTGATGACGCAGGCTCAAAAATTGACGTTGATTCTGTTACATCTTCATTAGATTATCTCATGGGTCTAGTTCATGAGCAGAAATAATTTGGTAATACTAAATTTGTTGAAACATTTGCCGAATGTAATGCGAAAAACATTACTCTTCGTAATGAGATTCAACAGCGGAAAATACGAAGGACCATGTCAAAGACTTGGGTTACTAACAATCATCCTGCATCTATGTACCATAGGTAGCTTTTCTATGAGGCTGATGTTTGTACTCCCTCGCAATCTAGCTTCAAACAGCTTCTACGCCTAAAATTAGCCTCTGTGTGAACTCTGTAGAATGTCTCGACGGGCGATGGTTTGTAAGTTGGCAACACAGATCTCATAAGAAGACAGCATTTTGTAAATAATTGAAAATAATGATATAATGTGTTGGTGTGTTGATATAAATGATAGACTATGATTCCAATTGAACCATTTCATTGATACAAATTCCAAAATTATTTCATAAAGATCAGCATCAAATATTTGACTGATGTCTCTATATTTCCTATATATGAAGTTATGAAGATTTGTAATTTATTGTCTTTGAAGAATATCAATGAGTGGCAAAAGAATTAATCTTTCAGAACTACTGGAGTTCAGCTTATGTAATCTCACTTGTAAGTTTTTTTTTGTGCACATTTAGGGACGTTGAATCCTGCCTCCAACATCCTCATGTCGGGCCTAGTGTCACAAATCAAGTATCAAAGCATTGAGCATTTAAGTAAATGATGGTATTGAAATAATTTAATCATGGGGATCTAACAACAGTGATGATCACAGATACTTATACATTTCTTCCCTCCTTTACACCATATAACTCTTAGCAAACCCTGTCTTCTTAGTTGATGTTTGGAAGGCAATTAAAGGTAATTATCATTACATGTGTATAACTAAAATACTAAATACCAACCAAAGACTCATTAATTTGGCTTGTTACGTGACCCAGGTGCCAAGAATGCATGGTAGCTAAGATATTGGTTATTTACAAAAGTATTTAAACTGTTTTACGGGAAATATTTCTATTTTAAATGTGTCAGGAATTTCTCCGGGTAGTTAAGGAGTATTTCAATTCGGCCAACTCCCTAGTCATATAGTACCTCTTGAATATACTTATCCAATCTCTTACTTAGAATTGGTGGTCTGCACTGAATCAATCCCTGATTCAGGACTATGTGTAATTTATCGAGTTAAAGGAAGGTTAATAGTTTAGGTAGTTGATAAATAGCTTAGAATAGGGACGGAGAAGAAGGGAGATCGATAGATTTTTAGTTTTTTCATATCTGTTATTAAAACAAGACCAAGTTAAGGTTCTACAGCTTTATTTTATATTACAACTTAAGACGAAGCCTATCGTTTTAACCTAATTCAAAATTGAGCTTCTCTTAAAGTCAAAGAACATGACATTGTGTTGAAAACTCAATGAGTTAAGTTACCGAAAGGCTACTTTGGACTAACTTCCTTATCTTTACCGAGAGCCCGACCATCAAACCTTAATCTTTTCCGACAACATGGAACTTATGAATGATAGATATGGGATCTTTCTCTACTAAGGATATGGAAGAGCCTGCGCTGACTAGTGTAGGCTACAGGTCTCCATCGACTTGCTAGCCGTCACATCTAGCCCGTAAAAAAGAGCGTGCATTCATTCACATGATAACTAAAGCTCCAGCTACAACCGGAAAAGATTCGTTTACTTATTTGGCCGAAGAAAGATACTCTACATTAGAGTTCCATGGCATCATAATTGATACTGGTACATCTCAGTTCTCGACAGCAGGATACGGGCAACATTTAGCCCTCAATAAAATCTCGAAAACACACCTCAATAAAACAACTGCTGGTACGGTTATTTTGCAATTTGGTATTGGCTCAACGCCCTCAATCGGATCCGTTAATGTTATTACTCCGATCGGAACAATTTTATTTCATGTAGTTAAAGCTAATACCCCTTTTATACTCCTCATTAAAAGATATGGATTCATTAGATGTTTACTTCAACAATATGCAAGGCATGTTAGTTCAAAAAGAAAACTGTATTCCAGTTATTCGAAATTCGAGCATGCATTTTTGTTAGTAACAAACTCTGTTCTCCCCACTACATTCCTCACTGAAGTGGAGCTACGCCAAGTCCACCGACGGTTCGGCCATCCATCAGTCATTCGTTTAATTCGTGTCTTATAGAGATCAGGTCGGTCTATTATCGATCTCGCTCTGTCAGGAAATGTTTTGTATGGTCATGAATCACCTGTACTGTTCAGGAATAATAATAAAATAAGTCTATCCATTTTTTACCTAGAAAATACTACCTCTATATACTAAAATAAAATCAATTTTCTCTGTGGATCCGCCAACTAGATTTTTCACATCGCGCTCTGTACTTAATTGATCTCGTATCTCCTTGAAACAGTCCATTTCTTTTCACCTTCTCAATGAGGAAAGACCAAATGAATATTATACCTGATATGAAACAAACCCAAGAAGATCTCCGTAAAGAGTTGGACATATTAAGTAGGTTTACTTAGCCTAAAACTGACGCATTCTGACAATGCCCGCCTTGGGATACCTGCCGGTATGGACTATTGATCCAGAACTCGCCACGCCATCGGACCATGAATTAATAATTTTTGACCTCGAAAATCTTGACAAAAGTGTCGGAAATCTCGAAACCAGTAAGGAACTCACAAGATGGGCCATCAAGGACATGACAGAGGATCAAGAAACAGCGGCACATGACTCTTAGAAAGAGAAATCGGAACGACGTCCTTGTGTCGATGAAAGTAGCAGTAAAATAGAACTTCATGATGAAGCATAGTGGATATCTGAGACTCTGGCCACTTTCATGGATAAACACTTTAAAAAGCTAAGGGTATGTGTCCGATCGAAAATATAGTGGTCTCAGGATACCAACGATACCAGATCAAATTTCAAAAGGGTGAGACGGCAGTTTCAAAGACGAAAAATCTTCTTTGAAGAATATAAAGGGGTTCGAAATTCATATTATCAAAAGATTAGACAAGCCCGGGACCAATCTTTTGAGGAACGGATCCAAGGGGAAGATGAAGTATAAGATCTTCGCCCTCCAGACCACACTCATGAGGAAATTCGTTCATATCAATTAAAGCGTAATGAGAATGAGAGTTGTTAGACGGCCCTCCGATACACAAAAGATTGGGCAACTGCTTTGACTCTAGTATACAAGAGCCAAAATGGTGAAGTAGCTGTACGATAGAAGAGAAAGAAGACTTAGTTCGAACCGTTATATTTCCAGTCCCTCAATTTGATAATCAAGAGTTTTTGAAGTTAACATCGGGCACTGAATGTTAAGCGGTCAATATGAATTTAGTGCATAAAGCTTTATACCACCAGTCAGACAAGAAAGCGCCAGGCCCAGATCGTATTAATTTCCATGCTTCTCGTATCCATTGGAATTGGGATGCGATGCTGATCACGGCGTTGGGACAACAATATGTAGGCCGATATTTTCATTCCTATGCTTGAAGGACGGCGAAGTGTAACAGGCTAGAGCCTGACTTGAACTAATCTAATGCCTAGTTATTTGTGAGAGGTGTCGGCAATTTGAGTGGGATAAACTCACACCCACGAAGCATCTAAACATGACTTACGAGCTTAGACAGTTACCCCTGCCCGACTGGGTCTCCACTATCATTCTATTTTTAATAACCACACTCGAATTCTATTTTTAGTACAAACATCTAAATAATCGATTCCAAACTTACAGCCTCTCAGGGAACTCCATCGTTGTTTGAAATATCACATCCCTTCATTCAACACAACAATATTCAAAATCAAACCACAACTTGTTCCACAAGTTAAAAATACATCTGGGCGAGATGAATCTCGATGTTCTATTTTGGAATGATTGAGAAAGCTGATAGACATGATTGGATGGACCGATTGAGTTCAAAGATAATTTTGTATTCAAGATGGGAAGAGAATGAAAGATTGGTTACTTCCACAAGGGTCTATTTGTAGATAAATAGAGGAGATACTTCTTTCATCTTTTTGCTCCTCACTTCAAGATTTTATATATATAGCTCTGAGTATAGTTGAATAGACATTACTTTAAGACCCTTACGCTAAGGGAGTGCTCCTGCGTAAACCGAATAAAGCAGAATATACCCAAACCAAATCCTACAGAGTTATCACTTTCTTAAACTGCTCGGATAAAGTCACCGACAAGGTGTCATTCATGGTATGGGTTGGATTTCCCATAAATAGAGGTTCATAGAGGACTGGATACGATATCATGGGTCTAGGGATATCCTGGAGACTACACCCCAGTGATTAACCTGGTTAAGTTCCCCTAAGGTTCAAGAAGTAACCAGGAAGGGGGTTGGTAGATCTAGACTAGTTTTCCTCCATAAGTAGCCGATATACACATGATTAGAAAGGTGTGCAACGTTTTGTTATCAAATGTAATTATTTACGATATTTCCAATTCTACCCTTATCTTTTCGTAATTAAATCTTGAACCAACTTGCTTGTACCTGCCCGTTACAAAAGGTAGCAGCTGAGCTGATATCAAGTTGGTGCGAGGGTAGTGGAGTACTGCATCAAGGCCAGATGGGATGCCGAAAACAACGCTCGTGCGTTGACGCAGTGCCAGGAGTTATGAGCAAAGTAGAAGAAAGTTGGAAGAATGACAATGTTGCAGCACTAATTCTAATGGACATAAAAGGTGCTTTTGACCATGTGTGCCGTAACAGCTGTTTGCGGCGTATGAAAGAAATGAAGGCAGATAGCAACCTTAATCGAGTGGGTCGGATCTTCCTTGACAGATAGACGTTTGCAATTAGTCATTGATGGGCATTGTAGGAGGGAAGTTAAGATGGAGAGCGGTATATCACAAGGTTCATCCGTTTCTCCCATCTTTTTTGCCATCTACTTGAGTGGGGTTTTTGGTTTTGATGTTTGAACTATCACTAATTCATAACCCATCATTATAAGACTTGTTAGATGCAGTATTTGTTAGAATGTTTCGAAACAAGATAATACAAGTAGTTAGTTTTCTTGAAAACATCCTTCAAAACTTACACCGGAAAATGTTCGATATCGCGCCAGCACTGAAACGTCAAACATCATGTAAAAGGTTGAAGCAATTCCGTGTTGCAAGAACATTATACAGAAATTAAGCGAAATACTAATCTGAATGGTTGAATAATCAGGTGAGAAGCAACTCAGCGTTTTACAACATTCTTCGCAGATGATTGTGCCTTTCTAGTCGAAGACACTAGTATACCGGAACTTTTCGAAAGGCTTGAAGAGGCTGAGAATTTAGCCACAGGTTGGGGATTGGAAAATTTTCTACAATTTGATGAGGGAAAAACAGAGGTTGTAGCATTTACTAGTAGACGCAAGATTAGAAGAGAATTTTGGAACAAAACTCTCCGAATTGGAGGGCAATCCGTCAGATTCAAAAAAGAGGCTACGCGGTGGTTGTGGTTCTGGCTTGACTCCGCTCTCACATTCAAAACACACAAGGATGTGTACATTCAGAAAGCTTGAAAGGCTGAAAATCGGCTACGCTCTATAATTTCTTTGAAGGGATTATCTCCAGGACTTGTCCGTTAAATACAGGTAGCAACAGTCCAGTCTATAGCTCTATACAGAGTAGAACTATGGTGGCGAAATCAAAAGGTATGGGAACAGGAATAACAGAAGTTAATCAATCGTCAAGCTCATACAATTACAAGTATGTTCCAAACAGCCCCGGTCGGTGTCGTTGTTTAAGAAGCTGGCCAAGCGCCAGCAGAGCCGTTAATAAAAAACAGACCGCGGTGCTATTCACTTATGCTATTGGCACTGCCAGTGGACAATACCTCCCGAGAAATTTTACTAGAAATTTTCAGAGATGGAGACTCACGTGCATAACTAGGTGATCAAGAATAATCAAATTTGGATTGGGTCTCTACAGCAAAAGCAAAATGCCTTGGACATTGGCTGAAATATTCAGTTCAAAGAGACAAAGAGCTAGATACATTATTTGGGATTGAACATACTCATCGAATCCCAGAAGTTGTGTTTCCTGAAAATATTACCATTTTATTGGACAAAACCGAGGCAAAAATAACAATATGTAACCATAATGACAGCACAGATGAATTTTCCTTCTGGACTGATGGTTCAAAACTCGATAAAAGAACGTGTGCAGGAATTGTCTGGAAAGCGCACAATAGGAAATGGCTGACGAGAAAATCTTACCTCGGAAAAAATATTCAAACATTTGTTGCAGAAATTTATGGTACTTATCAAGCATTGGATCTGACACTCTGTGCTGGCTACCCAAGGGCACGAATATCATCGCAGAGGACTCGAGAAAATTTGGCTCGCCTCGCCTCAAGAGAATATATATAGGGTCACTCCAAAGCGGCTATAGAGAGGATACAACATCTACGACCAGGACCTGGTTAATGGCTAGCTCGTCGAATCTATGACCAAGCGAAGAAGCTAAAAGATTTAGGAATTACTGTGGAGATATGGTAGGTTCCTGGACATGAAGGTATAGAAAGTAATGAACGTGCCAACGAAGCAGCTAATCAAGCTGCAAGAAATGGTCAATATTGTTGCGAACGCTTTGCTTCCTTGGCACATGTCCCTGGACTTATCAATGAAATAAGAGGGAAAAAATGCAGGATACACTTTAGCAAAGAACATAGACGCCGTAAAACAGAGAGCAGAGACACCTACAATCTGCCACATATGAATATCGGCTTGAACGTGATAGCTGCGCGATATAGAAAGTCGCGGGCAAGTCAGTACTTTTAATTCAAGTCTGATCACGCATTTATTGGATCTTATTTATTTAGGATTAAGAAGACTAACACCAACAGATGCAACCTCTGCTCTGGAGCCTTTCGGCAGACAATCATTCACTTAATGCTGGAATGTCGCAAGTGGCGACGTGAGAGACAAAATGTATACACAGATGAAAGATGATGGCAGCTGGCTGTTGGTTGCGCAAAGGTTTAACCAAGGTTAAAGAGTTATTTACATGTGTAAAATCTACAAATGTGTCTTCAAGTCAAAGAAACAGGTTTGAAGTAAGATCAAGGCGATCAAGATGATCAAGAATGAAACAAAAGATATAATTTAGGTACCGAGGACTTGGTTGCAGATTAAAAATAGGTTGCGAGCGTAAAGAAATGGAGGAAATTAGAACAGTAATGTAACAATCAGTACTCTTCAAATACTCTTCAACCCTAATATGAGTTACAGAGCGAGGAAAGGATGCGCTAGGCGCAATTATAGGCTGAACATATGCATTTAGATTATCCCCTGGTAGTACATAGTAGGTTAATGCGAGAGATTGAAAGTGGCATGTCACATTAGGATTGAAACCCTTATTGAATAAAAAAAGATAAATTAAAAATTTAAGCATTTAACTACTCAGCTACCCATATCGCAGCCATACCCATACCTGTACCAACACACATACTAGTAACTCCAACACGACCTCCTCTCCGGCGTAAGCCATATAACAATGTACTGACCTGCCTTGCTCCTGTGCAGCCTAGAGGGTGCCCAAAAGCAATAGCACCACCCTGAGGATTAATCTTTTCAAAATCGAGATTCAATTCCGAAGCACACCAGACACACTGACTTGCAAAAGCCTCATTAATCTCAAAAATATCCACATCATCCTTTGTTAGGCCTGTTTTTTCAAATACCTTAGGAATAGCGGCCCATGGACCGATACCCATGAGTAAAGGTGGCACACCAACGATGGAAGCTGCGACATATTTTCCGAGGATGGTTTGACCTAGACGTTCAGCTGTTGAGCGTTTCATTAATAATACAGCAGCTGCACCGTCTGATATCTGCGAGGCATTCCCAGCATGAATTGAACCATCTTTAGCAAATGCTGGTTTTATCTTTGAGAGTGACTCTACTGTGATCCCTGGGCGAACACCATCATCTTTGCTAACAACAAGATCTTTAATTTCACCTGTGTTTGGATCTTCCCATTTAACCTGAAGCGGAGCAATTTCATCATTGAATAAGCCAGCCTCTTGAGCCTTTTCTGCTTTCTGATATGATGAAGCAGCAAACTTATCTTGGACTTGACGACTTATTTTTCGATCTTTGGCCATTTTTTCAGAGAGCATTCCCATGGAAACTTTGCAATTTGCAGATTCCGGATGAGATTGAAGGAGATCTGAAAATTCAGTCACAGCACCTGGCCTACAGAAAAAGATTAATAAATTACTTTTTTGGGAGCGAGATATTTAAGATAAACCAGCTCACCCATATTGTAAACTCATACTCTCCACCCCAGCCCCAATGCCAACATCAATAGTACCAGCCTTGATGGAATTTGCTATATCTACACAAGCTTGTAGACCACTGCTACACTGACGATTCAAGCTTCTGACTGCTGTGGTAACTGGAAATCCTGCAACAAGTGCTGCTGCTCTGAATTCAGTAGCTCCACCTCCAGGCGGCAATACAGAGCCAACAGCAATATCTTCGACTAAAGCAGGATCTATATTAGAGCGGGAGATAAGTGCCTTAAATGCTCCAGCGAGCAGATCAGAAGCAGCTGTATCTTTGAGCCCGCCTCTACCACCCTTGGTAAAAGGTGTTCGTAAACAAGCCGTAACCACTATCTATACATAAATTAATCGATTAGAGTTTTTAGATAGTGAATCATATAAAAAATGATCATACTCACATCATCAGCATGCTTCTCCAAAACAGCTTCTCGTCCTTTCAGTTCAGTTTGACCCATAGCAGAAGTGATCATGTTCTTTACGCCGGTAAGATGATCGGAGACTTGGCCTAGTCTTTTCTGTGCTTCAAAATAAATTAGCAGGGCCCTCAACGGTCGAAATGCAATTATGTTGTAATCCTCAACGACACTTACCTGCAGACATAATTGATGACGATATACTTTGGATTCTGTTTGGAGGTCTGATCCCGAATTCGACAGCGTTTTATTGGTATTAGCTGGGCCCAAGTATGTGAACTACTTGAAAATTGTAGGTTGTAAAATGGAGGTGAAAATGATTTAGGAGACAGGAAGGTTATACTATACACAATAACATACGTGATACTTAACTTTTATGGATTACCAAACAAGCAATAAGGCCGGTCATCCGAGGTCGGATGAGTCATCTTAACGATCAGCCCCTTTTTTGTTCTTTCACATGATAAGCGATTAAGAGGATTGTTACCGAATTAGAACTTAAAGATACACTATAGTTCAAAAGATATTTCACATGAGCTGACTGTGTGTAGGGCCAGGAATGTGAAAATTTTATGGATCTCCTCGGCTAGTTTGACGAATCAAAGTTTACTAATGCTGAAGAAAAGAGATCTATCTGATTTGTCATATTAGACGAAGAGGACCTCTTCATAATTTTAGAAAAGACAATGGGAGGAAGTGAATGGATTACATATTTAGGTAGAGTACCATCCCCTGGGATTTGTCACTTCGGTAGTGGACATGCATCGTAGTAGATGACAAGCCCTAGGGGAAGGTTGAATAATCCATCGAACATTATTCAGATTATTCATAAGAAATAGGCCTGAGCACAAATGTATCCCCCGCCCGCCGTAAATTCTCTTTTTTCATTGGCTCTCGTATACATCCCTTAGCTTAAATTTTTTCATTAACCTCAAGCTCAGGGCCTAACAAGATTCAGAGATATTGATTGTCCGCAAACCATATTTACACCAAAGAGTCCCTCTGCATAGTTATTCAAGAATGGTTCGTGAGTAATTTTCGCGTAAACATCACCTGCTCTGGCATGAGAATATACGTTCACTTTCATTAACTTTCTGAGACTTATCATGAAGTTAGGCGGGTAAGTTTGAGGGAATTGAAGGCAATTTAATCGACAACACTCCGTACCAAGGGCCGGAATATGAAAGTCTATTTTCGATAAGGGTTTTGCCACAGAATTTCTATAAAGAAATTAACTAGGCCTAATTGGGGAGTGATCAATGATAGTTTTAATGTTATATATGTGCCCTACTGCCACGGCTAGAAGTTGACAGTGGGTCAAATCTGGGTGTCCCTAGTCTTTCACGAATTTGTATGAGACTAGGGACATCAAGCTTTGACCCGCGGTCAACTTTTGACCGTGGCAGTACGGTACAGGGAGTTAAGTTAACTGTAAAAGTGGATCATTTACACAAATTTTTTATAGGTATCTGGGCTTGAATCTTGCTCAACTGAATCCAGACTGACTTAAGTCAGGGAAATCTTGTTATAATTCGGCATGATCTGAAATGCGCTTACCAAGATTTCTCTAGGACAATTTTCAATTTTCAGATTTTATGTGGAGACTTTATTTATTATTAATAAATTTAATCAAAACTCGGTTACCTAAATGAACATTATTATCCCAGTTGCCAATGTGAAAATATCTTAAATTCGAGATTAATATATCATGATACCCTATCTTCACCATTAAATGCCGACATCTCGCCGGCATTGTTGAGACCGTTTCCATGAGCTCTCAAGGTATAATAGATTCTAAGGCATGCTTCACAATTACTCGGAGCTGATCAAATTAGCACATTCTCTCACTTCTCAAATTCGGATAACTTTGCCAAATGAATTCATCCATTTTGTTCCGTAAAGCAATTATCGAGATGAGGTCAGGAGAAAAAGGTGGTCAAAAGATCGAAAAGATGTACCTCTCATTCAATTTTCTATTCGTCTGAGAAGCTACGTGAGAAGGAGCATTCTCCTGCATCAACAATAATCACGGTCTCAGATATTACAGATTCAATGAGAGGTACAACTGTTGGTTGATCACAAACTGTGGGTAGACCAAAAGATTATATTTTGACATGAAACACCTACATTCTTGGCCATGTAATGCAAAGTAACACCGTTTCAGATCCATCATAAACACAAATTATGCATATTAAATTTGAGAATTATTGAGACAGTAACTGTATCGAATGGACGGATAATTAGATAGTTAGCCCCGAGAGCAAACAGTATGAAGAAGATTCTTAAAACTAATTATTCTCTACTTTTGAAAATTTTCTCGGCTTGTCATAGCACGGGCACCTAGTTTTTTGACAACCCTTTCAAAATAACTTTGCGCCCTAATCCGGCGCCATTCTCTCTCCCAAACCAAGCATGAGCCTAAAGCTGATTCGAGCAAAAGATTCTCGAAGTAGTAAATGTCTGATA
>JAHYSP010001596.1:16679-28319 GCA_019455505.1 Pleochaeta shiraiana
TTAAAATTGACTATTTAATATCGGCATTGCTTTTATGACCAAAATTGCTCATCAGATTCTACAAATCTTTTGACTGCCATTATTTGTGCTATTAAATCACGTGTATGCTTCCGTGCTTCATTACTGACATTATTGGTTGTACAAAGACAAGCCGCGGAGGATCTCATCTGCTCAGAAAGTATCTCACGTTCACGTTTGAAGTCCTTATAAATACTTTCATTGATAGATGTTTGAGTCGCTGGATCTTGCTGCAAAGAGTCCGTTATAGGACTAAGCCATTATGTCTAGATGCCTCAGGCTAAGCCTAAAGCGAGGTATTATTTATTTAATTTCAGCTATAAGAATGAATGTGTTTATTAGGCGTAAGGCTGGAAGAAGATTGTAAGGCTGTCAAATCGCCTTGTATATATTCTAGTGCAGTTGCACCTTTAGATCTACATATCAAGCCAATTCCCTGACAGAGTCCTCAGTATCAATAATCCCGTCAAGTCTCGTGTCAAAGCAAGTACTTAAGCCGTAAACTTTTAGGCCAGAAACATATGCTTGCAAACTTATTTTTTGTAAGCATAAAGTAACAGGAGCAATGACAAATAGCGTTGACTGCATTGAGCGAGACCACATATTTTTGTCTTCATTTGTAATAGATTTTACGCGGAAAACTTCCAAGTAGTGATTACCTTCATGAACAGCACTGCGACAAATCATTGATTTAGCAAATTCAGGATCCAATACAGCACACTTCTGTAGTTGTTACTTCTCCGACTCACTATGTCTTCTACAGTTCAGTTCGCTTATAACTCGTGCAATCTTCATTCTGAAGTCAGATAAGACTTCACGTAGTAGTAAGTGAATAAGGATGTCTGTGCGTTGTTTTCTGCTTTCTCCAAAGTAGCCAGTCTTCAAGATGTTATGTCATGATTCTGTATAATTGTTGATATATTTGTTCAACAAACCTTAACATGTATTAATAACCCAAGTCTGATATAATAAGATCCGAATACATACGAATCGATTACCGCTCCACCACTTATCAGATTGCCTCATCCAAGATGACTTAATGTAATTGAGCCACTCTTGGTGCTCACGATACTTTTCTTTATGCTTGATCCAAACCGCATCAAATTCTTCGCTAGTCCTTGAAGCCACTAAGCCTAGATATTCATGAATGACAAATCTCCGAATTTCTTTACTCTTGCTTCCCCTCGAAGTACTTTCTCCAGAATCAACAGGTGCGCTGATCATACTTTTTGATTGATTTTTCATCGCCAAGGGCATAATCGTATCTCCGGGCTTCCGAAGACTGTGGTTAAAGCGGCTATCCCTGTTATAGAGCAGTGTATCATAAATGTGAGTGAATCTGACAGCTGAAAGCTGTGTTTAATCCAATTTGCCGATTTTGCCAATGGCCACTGGATCTCAGAGTTAGAGACTATGAATGCCACTGGTATGCCACATCCAGCAGCATCATGTTTCACTAATATTGTGTAGAGGAACACTTTCCGCTGACAATTCAAGAGAAAAAGAAGTGTTGTGGGTAGAGTCCATTAACAAAACCGACTTGTATTTTAAAAATACGTTGGTTTGCCAGTTGGAACAGAAAGCAATCAAGAAAAATTCATTTTCGCCGATTTGATCCTCAGGTACCTTCTCAAGCGTTGAATTATCACCCTCTTGATTAATCATCTAGGTGTAGTTTTGCAAACTTTACCAGTAATCAGAATGAAGCTGAGCGCTTTTTTTAAATGCTTACGGCGAAAATTGTTAAAAGTATCGGAGTCGGTTTCCATTAAGTAGGAGACTTCGAAGAGTTCCACCATGCTGAAACCCATATTTTTCATAAGCCCAAATTGTTTATTTATAGGTCGTGTCATATTTTTAAACGAATGCCAGTCAATTCCATAGGCTACCACTTTTTCTTACCATTCTTGGTAGATGGGCTGAGCCTAGATCTCGACCATGTATCAAAAGAGTTAATATCGTGACCAGAATGTGGGTTGTCGACTTTGACGTATATTTGTTCATCGCTAAACTTTTTCTGAGCCTTGATACAAGCCTTGCATCCTAACTTCCGTAATGGCTTGAACAAAACACGTTTAGTCGTTACTCCCAAGCAAGATTTTGAGGAGCGACCAAATATACAAAGGTTATATTTTGTCCATTCAAAGGTAACTGGGATCCTACCCCTGGATGGTTTGGAACAAGATGCCTCGATGTGTTTCTATTCTTTGATGGATGCAACTTTGTTTTTTACTAAACTCTACTCCATTTTATCATTTTCTTGCTCTAGTCAAGCAGAAAAGCTTAGTTCATCTTAAAATCCAAGTTCAATAGGTGGTCATTGGACATCAAGGTTGGCATGTTCGATCGTTCTTGTTTTATTGTATGAGAGAATTTTGCAGGCTATACTCTGTCAGATTAATGAAATATCTTTACAAGGTCAAAATATAACTCACTAATGCTCTGAAATAGATGTATGTAGATATAGGTTGATGATATTACCGCTATTTTCGATAATGTTCGACCTTTACTCTGGAATGAATGCCTACTAGCTGACTATAACTTATAATTTAGTTCGATTTCATATTAGATAATATTGATGAGGGATTAAAGATTTGATAATTGGCTCGTTGATGAATTTTTCTTGACGCGTTAAATTAGTATAACAAGAATGAAGGATAAACTTCCTAGTAGTTAGAGATAGAATGATTAGTAACACTATTTTGTAACACAGCGACCTTAAAAGCTGGACTTTAAAGGTTGCCCGCGCCGATGAGTTGAGTCGATAAGTTTTACCTTCGCGGCCCTGTATGTGATGTATTCCTTGTTCCAAAATTTTGTACGCATATTAACCTCCAAAATGTAGAAAAGTTTGAAATAAATTCGAGATAATTTGTAGAATTAAATAGTCGAATATGTAATCAATATTACAAAATTTGAATTAAGGACTAAAGAGCTTAATTCTTGGTCGGTATAGCCTGCACATAACTCGCTTGTACTCTCCCTCTGATGAAAACTTGAAACTTTTCTTAGCGCGAATGCAGATCAACAAGGATAAAAACCATACTTCCATACAAGGATCTAAATTGTGAAAGATAATTTTCGAATACTAGGCTAGAAATGTTTGTAAGACCCTGGTAATCTCTATTTGATTTTCACAACTCAGATTCTTGTATGAGAGTAGTATCCACCCTTGCTGATCTGAATTCACGCTAAGAAAAGTTTCAACATTTTATCAGAGGGGGAGTAAATCACTTTTGGTGTAGGACAATACATAGAACTGCTGATCTCTTAGGGTGGGGTAGGCGTGCAATATCTCACTCGAGGCTCGTTTATGATAAGGGTTGAGTAATAAATAATTGTTTATCATTCGAAGATGGCAGATGATATGTTTAGAACTATTACAAAGATTCTACGTGATAGAGATCTCCAATTTGATCATGCTCTTCTCAAATCAGCTTTGACGGATTCTGATACTCGAGTGGCTATTAGTAATTGGGTTGATGATCATCTCTCTCCCGAGACCCTCCTTACAAAGGATGAGGTCAATCTGTAAATTTAATCTATATTTTTACACATCAAGAGTTGCTAACTCTAATCAGTTTTACAACTTTGACTCAGACAGGGGAGGCAGAAACTTTGTCTAAAAATGATCTCTCTCTCATCTTAGATCTCAATAGTCATGAGCTACAGACTGCGATCGAAAAACTTAGAGAATCAACTGCATCTATCGAAAAGCAAATTGAGGCGCTTAGATTACAACAAAATGCTCTTTCGGCAATACGCAAAAATGAGAAACGAGCCAGGCAGACTCGGTTTAAGGCCGAGAAGATACAAGTGAGAAAGTGGGAGGCCGAAAAAAGCTCTATTGCAGCTAAAGTAAGCATAAGCTAGTATTGAGATAGAAAATTAATTAAGATATTTAGATCTCAGAGAAGGTCCAAAGTTTGATCTACCAAAAGTCTGATCTTACCCAGTATCTCAAGTCTTCTGACCATAGCTTGAAACAGGCGATTGAAAGCATCTTTCGGTCAGACGATAAGCTACTCTCGAGCTTTCAAAAGCTTGCAAGCGAACTTGATACAAGTCTCCCCGAGAATAACCATACGGTAGAGAGAATAAAAGATCTGTGTGCTAGATATATCAAGTATACGGTTGAAGGTGTTCGAACTAGGCTTGATCGTATTTATCTAGAGTCATTGCAAAATTTTTCTAATGGAAAAGTTACTAAGGGCGATGATCGGGAAGTTAATGAAATGCAAGAAGAATTGGAGTCTCTGTATACCGAGATATTACCAGTTGCTCAAATATCTGTCGAGCAGCAGTATATTGAACCAGCTCTACGAATGACAAATTCGAATGCTAAAATTTGCCAAGACCGACTCTCTAAATCTCTAGAATATGTAAGAGATTTGAGTATAATTAGTTGTCTATCTTCTTTGACGAATCATATAGATTGAAAATGGCCTTATTTTCCTCACGAAAAGAATCGAGACCTATCTTGAGCGTGCAAAAGAAGTTCAATGTCATCGAATGACTATTGAGGCTGTCTTGAAAACAGTTAACGAAGAGCTAACAAATGAAGAACAAGATTTTGCTCATAAATCATCGAGTTTTTTAGATGAAAAGATCCGACCTTCCCCAGAACAAGACTACACAGAAATCGAACCAGAGCAGGAGCTTGCTCAAACTCTTGGTATCACGCTTCCCGAAAGAGATAAGCCTGGAGAGGCAGCCGTTATTATGATGGAGAAATTACTTTCTGAAAGAAGGGCAAGGCTTGATGAACAAGATTCTGATCTCCAACTAACTATGGAATCATCCATTTCATCTCATCTCTCAGATGCGCATGTTACTTTGTCTCTTTTACGAGATACTCTGCTTTCAAATTCCAAATACCACTCTGTTAAGCTAATTGATCCTAAGCTTGAGTATACTGTGGATAATCTTGAAAAGGAGATTTCCCAAGAACAGACGAGACTAGAAGCTATAGATATACATGACCTAGAGTCGAGAAATACCCAGCGCAATCATTTTTTGAGTCGCTGCTCTAAGTATTAAGGCTTCATATCAATTATTTAACTCCAAAAACCTTGGCTTGCCGATATACATATCAAGTTCAGATAGAAACACTAACCTTCGGCGAATTTGGTGGGAAGGGATATCACTTGAGTATAGCTTAAGTTCACATGTTGTCATCCACTGATTAAGCTAGCCCAAAACCAATATTTACGACTTAGTCGAAAAATCAGATTTTTTATCCCTCAGAACTAAGATCACTAAAAAGACTAAATCAACTTGGAACAGATTTTTTATGATTGGTCTATCATCTATTTGATCTCTGAATGATTCAAATATTTTTAACTTTAGAATTTGCATGAAAGTAATCCATGAGAAGTTCTTCAATTTTTCTGAGAGTTTTAGATCCTGAAGTCTGACTTGCCATTAGGTATACAACGTTTCCTAACACTCGAACGTGGATTTGGAAATCTTGTATACCTTCCAAAAGTCTCTTTTGTAGGTCTATTGAGGCAGTTGAGGCGTAACCTGGCAATAAAATTTTTTCGTTAGCAATGATTTTTTCAACCCCAGATAAGTAACGTACCAGCATTTTCATCTTTCAAGGCAATTGCCAAGACAGATCCAATTGCTACCACACTCAATTTATCTGTTTGGTAACTGAGACTACTTATGAAATCATAAGACCATACGCTCCAGACGTCGGGTCCACCATTCCTAGATCGTTGATATCCCGAATTCCATATACTATCTTTCTTTGATATCCCTTTTTTGCCTAGTATTTTTAAGTCACCAGCCCAATCTTCGTGACGCCACCAATCAACTTTTTCCTCTTTCCAAGTCTCATCAGTATCAAGATCCATCAACATACGAAGTGAAGTGCTAGCGACTTGACAGCCGACTGGATGTGCTGTATAACTATGTCCATGTAAAAGAGCATCGGTTTTAGAGCTCGCTATAAATGACTCATATATGTTTTGACTGGCTATCGTACATGATAATGGTAAAAGTCCTCCGGTAAGTAATTTTGCGTGAATTGATATATCAGGATATATCTGTAGTAATGTTGCAGCTGAAAATCTACCCAACCGGTACAGTCCGGTGAAAACTTCATCAAATATAATAGGAAGGCCAGTCCAAGAGTTTTTATCTTTACAATTAGATATGCTATGATGGGCAAAAATATCAGGTGTACTTCTCACAACATTAACTAGAGCATGTTGAAATAGGGGATCAATAAACTGCATCCCACCAGCACCAAGGAGAACAGGTTCCATAATTACGGCACCAAATCTAAAGCCTTTATCTTTTATCAATGTTTTCAAGGTCTCTATAATATAAAGTCTGTATAAATCTGCATCATCAGACTGATTTCGTTTATTCAAATTAAAAATCTTTCCAAGTGAAGAAAATCGTAGATTGGAGCTTTTGTTGGTAGTTTCCCCAAGTTTATT
Organism: Pleochaeta shiraiana; assembly: GCA_019455505.1. Classification (NCBI taxonomy): domain Eukaryota; kingdom Fungi; phylum Ascomycota; class Leotiomycetes; order Helotiales; family Erysiphaceae; genus Pleochaeta; species Pleochaeta shiraiana. Next base: position 23,150 of record JAHYSP010001596.1, read on the forward strand.
ACTTCTTTGGGTTTTCAGTTGATGAATTGCTGGGGGTAATGTTACAACCCAGTGACCTTTCTCCATGGAAACTTTTGGAAAATCAAACCAATAGCCGCGACCTTGGTACCAATGTACTTTTTTGTTAAATATGCTTGGTTCGGAGCAATCCATTGCTCCAATAGTATCTCCATGATATGATCCTTTGAGACCAATCACTCCAAGCTCTTTTGTCATTGATCCAGAACATTTATAGCGTTCAGATGTGGCTGATAAAGCCATTTTAATTGCAACCTCAACCCCTGTACTACCATTATCGGAAAAAAAGACTTTAGATAACCGAGGATTCTTGAGGTTATCCAGCAGGATTTCGGCAAGCTTGAGAGCTGGCTGATGAATATTACCCGCAAACATCACATGCCCATATCGACCAGCTGCATGGGCTGCAGCTAGGGCTAAAGCTGGTGATGCATGACCAAGACCTTGTGTCCACCACGAAGCGGACCCATCAAAAGATGGGGAAAGAACAGCATCTGTCCTATTTAGAGGAGGCCCAATCCTACTCTTCAAGGGGGATGTTTCAAAAAAATCTCCATATGCAGAATCAATAGGCACTATTGACTCAGGAGAAACAAACTTGTGTTGAGTGAATGGATACCAAATCTTGGCATGAGCATCTGCAGACATTCTTTCAAGTTCTTCTATTCGACTTTTGTGTTTTTGTGATAAAAATTTTAGAAATTCCTTGACATCTTTTAGTTCAACCATTTCCGAATAATATTTCGACATCGACTCAAGGTCTTCTCTTATGTCTGGCAAGCGTGTAGGTGGAAATGGAATAACTAGTGATTTGATTCCTCGAGATCTAAAATAGTCTTCTAGGTATATGTGATTTTGATATTTTGAATTTTCAAACTGTAGAATAGCATCTACAGTATAGCCACGGATATGAAGAGATTCAAAAGCAGATATAGTTGAAGAGATTCCCCCAAGGGAATTGTCTGCCACTAAATAGATTGAAAAGCGTAAGGGCCGGTATAGATCTCCCTGAAGTGTTCCACTTGGAGCCGGAGAATTAACACCTCCTGCTGTTTCTAACAATACAGTACCTGGTCCAGCTTGGGCACATGACTTTATATATATGAGAGTTTCCTCTCGCAATTTTGAGTCAGAAACTGGCTACTAGTTTGTTAGTAAGTAAATATTCTACACCTTTATTCCCAATCTGATTTACTTTAGATAGACTTGATCGTGCCGCGATATGAGGGCTAACGGCTTCCTCGAATTGATACAGGCATTTAGTCTTAGTATTTGGGGAAATTTTTGAAATGTGCAGATGATCGGCCTGATCTTCTCTTCCAGTTGAGACGGGTTTTAAGTACCATGTCTGTTCAGTAGGCTGATTGTTGGCTAAAGCTTTGCAAATAATTGTTGACATGACGGTCTTTCCAACATTTGTGTTTGCACCAAAAATCTGCTGGATCTTTAAAGACCTCCAAAGTGTAGATAACTGAGGTGTCATCTCTGAGACATAAAAGTATCAAGGTACTAGCTATTGCACTAGATTGATAAAATAATTTTTCTTTAATTAATGATAAACCATCTTTTGACATATTTGACTTAATTGTCAATAGTGAGCCCCGTAGCTAAATGCTCAACAATATTTGTGTGTTGGCTTAGCTAAAGCCGAGCCAATCAAAACAAAGCGGACGGTAATGAAGGAAGTCCAATTATATGTGCCAAAAAAATTTCACCCCCACACTTACGTTTGCCGGTTGTGTCTCTATTTCTCATACGTGAGATTTGGTCCTCTTTGAAACGACAATTAATCAACGACGCTAATAGTAAATTATTGTAAGAAGATGATCATGAAATAGTTAGGCCCTCATAAACTGCTTCTCTTTTCTGAAGTAGTGTATAAAATGCACGTTAGAATTAAATAAGGGCGGCATAGCCGTTTAGCTCATTCAATGGCTATAATATAATTTAATAAAGATACAAGTAGAAATCTCATCAGAAGATGGGATATGATGTGATGACTCCGCAGTTATTTCCGTAGTGGCAAATTCGATTATAATAAACCAACTAGAGTTCATCATACTGAGCGGGAATGATGTTATAGCACATTTGAGGGGCTTAGCAGATAGGATATGATGTGTTGACTAAAATAGCATAGGTATAACTAAGCATGGAAGTAACTAAACATGTACATGTACTTGTAAAAGTATGGTTCACTAAAATTGGCTTGAGAATATATAAGCTGGAAATTTCGTGTATAAGTAATAGAGGGATTCCCACCACAATATTATTAAAAACCATCACACTTACATATTATTCTACATATCATCAATTCCCATTTACATCCTTAATTTAGTACAATACTATTCTTCAATTATCTAAATCTCATTGACTTCTTCACATATCTTACTCCTGACTGAATACATTTTCACATAACGCTACCTACGATTTTACAATTATTAACACTTCACGAATATTGCCTAGACTAGAATTCAACATAAACACATAAGTTAAAAACAGTTAGTAGGTATTTGTTTTAGAGAATAAATCTGAACATAGTTGGATATAACTTCAATATCATCAACGATCTCCCACAAAACATCCAGTTCAAAGTTACAGTAAGCTATGTTTTGACACTTATCAGAAATTTTATTAATTTGAAAAAATATATTTCGCAACATGCTCTTATCCGATAAAACTAAAATTTTTAAAAATGCCTTTCCCGACGTCAATTTTCTAACTGTTGAGCTTGAATTTTCAGATAAACAGAGTTTCTCTGCTTGGTTTGGGTCACAAAACGATGTTATAGAGTGGATTTTTGAAAAAAATCATATTGCATACATCAAAGAAGAGAAATCACTCGAGGAATCTGGTTCCAAACCAGTTAACTTCGAATGGACAAATTATTATCATTGTTCATTTGGTGGCACGTCCCAGAAATCTAGCCCGGAAAGATCAACTAAACATGTTGGATCCAAGCCTTCACCGAAGGTTGGATGTAAGGCCAACATCAAGGCTCAGAAAAAGTTAGGAGACAGTCGAATCTTCGTAACATATAACAACTCACATTCCGGCCACGAGGTATATTCATTTGATACCTGGAATAAATCTCAACTCAGTCAATCTACTAGAAAATGGCTACAAAAAGTGGTAGCCTCTGGAATTGATTGGAAATCCTTTAAGATCATGACACGGCCCGTAAATGAGCAACTAGAAGAATTGGAAAATATAGGTCCTGACGTGAGTAAATCAGTGGAAGTTTCAGACATTATGAAAATTAATTCCAAGACTTTTAACAACTATCATCAAGAGTATTTGAACCAAAGAGCGAAACTTCATTCGGATTTATCTCTACATGATCCAGCGACCCAAGCATCTGATAATGAAGGTTATCATGATAATTATAATCCTGAACGGGCGATACTTTATGAGCAGATGAGTTCTTTTACATCATGTTTTGATGGAACCAAGAATATCAACAGTGAAGAGGTGAAGAAAATTAGTGATTTTGTAACGGCCTCCAAAAGAAGATTGGACTCTGGTGATGATTCTTGGTTAAAAAGGCAACGACGGTAATTTAGTGTAAAATAATAAATTTTTGTGACGGCTTGTAAGCCTGTATTGATCCTGCAGCCTACGGTGGTCATCGCAGTCAGTGGATTAATACGGTCTCGTTGTCACGTGACTATTGTGATACAGCACGGTGTGTAATAAGGATGTCTTACATCCATGTTAGGTCTGCAGCCCACAATATTATTAGCACACCCCTCGGTCACGAAGTGCACGAGACAGCTTGGAAATAGCTAGAATATTCTTGGTGTCGATGGCAAGGCACAGAACTTCTTTTATGTATGTTATTTGTTAAGTTACCAAATCATGGTGAACATTCTAGAAATCACAAAGCAAGTATTTAAGTAGACTTTAGATTGATATTAGATAGCCAGTGTAAAATATAAATATTACCTTTGCCTATTCAGTTTTGCTTATAACATCAATATACAAACCGTGACAATTTTAACTTTTTAAAAAATCTTATTTACTCATAGTTTGTTCAAGAAAGTTGGAAAAAAAGCGAGAAAAATTGAAGGAATTGTTAGAATTTGGGTAGTTAATGTGTCTGAATCACATTTTACCTCAATTATTGTTCGGATTGTCGACAAGGATCGTTTCATCCCTTCTGATATAAGATGTATTGTTGTGAAATATGGGGTAGCGAATCGTAGGCCGCTGGGATGTGTTCATGTCACCATGACCCGAATGTAATAGTCTAGATACTACATATTTTTTCCTTTATAACAGAAGAGTATTCTACCATAGATAGCATGTGATCTTATTTTTGTATGTATTATATATTTAATATCAATAGTACAGCTTAAGTTCCAACAGAAAATTGCATCTTCTAGTTTTTTTAAAAAATTCTTTTTGGCAGCTGCTATACGTATATCGCCCCCTGGTTTAAGACAGGTTGGTAACCAAAGCAACCATTGAAAAAAAATGTCTACTGCTGAAATTAATAAGTATGAGGTGCAGGCGACGTGCAGACTCACGTGACTGGTTGACTTAATCTCGCTTAGTTAGGAAGTGGTACCTAATGTTATAGGCTATGCCTAGCTCAATATAGCAAGGAGCTCGAGCGCTTAAAATTTATAACTAGGTTAAGGGTGTTAGAGCTCTGGGTAACGCGAGCTAAATTCTTAGACGGGAAACCCTTTCTATTATTAGATCGCTTGGTTGATATCGTGCTCTCGAACCAGTAACTGATTGTCAAGAACACATCAACGGAACATTTACCATCAATAAACCTTACATATCTATGGTATCAGCATCTACAGTACCTTCTCCATTAATAGAAAATAGACAGTATTTTGCCATCATCCTTTTTTGCACTGTTTTAATGTAGCCTTTCACACCTAACTCCGTATTGTTGAAAAGCTGCAGAGAATCTTGTTCAATGTTAATTGAATGGATGTCACTTAGATATAAGAGAATAGATAAGATTATTGGTTTTGAGACAAGTTAAGTGTTTTTGTTATTATTGTAAAGTTGTACGTCTTAGAGATATTAGTACTCTAAGTTCCCTTACTTTACTACTACTAAGCAGGTACATCTCAGTAGCTGGTAAAGCCCAGCCTCCTGAGTTCCCTTGCTATCTACTTGCATGGTACGTCTCAGG
>JAHYSP010001600.1:9667-20243 GCA_019455505.1 Pleochaeta shiraiana
CATTTATCAACGCTATTATTGGCATACGCGTCAAGTTGAGTATATCCATACCACAACTCGAAAATATATCAAACAGGTATGATGATGCAAAAGCCACATTGGCAGAACAAGAATTATTTCCAACCATTTCAGATGTCTGCCTATATGCGAATAAACGGAAGGATCTTTTTGTCCTATTGCATGTTGATGATTTTCAAGTGATAATACCAAATCTTGATAAGATAAAGAAGTTAATGTCGGCTCTGTACAAAAAGTATCAGCTAAAGTCGGTGAACTCAAACTTATTTTTATGGATTCAAATAAATAGTCTAAGAGACCACATACTTAAGCTCTCTCAAGGACAATACGCTCGTCTTTTATTGAACAGACATGATCTCTAGAACTGTAAACCAGCAAAAACACCACTCGAGCGATAGTTAGAGCCTAACATTTCCAAAACTACACCCAAAATTCAGAAAGAACATAATTCAATTGTAGGCGGCCTACAATATTTAGCAAATAATTCAGGACCGTATATTGCTCATACTGTGAATCATCTCGCTCGTTTCTAGTCAAATACTTCAGAGGAGCATTTTCAAACAGCTAACCGTGTACTACGGTACGTTTCAGCATCACCTGGTCAAGGAATCACATTTGTTAGACAAAATTAAAGGAAATTTCTGGAAGCTTATTCAGATACAGATTTTGCAGCTGATCCGTCTACAAGTCTATCAATTTCTGGCCCACTCATCAGACTGGCATCTAGACCAATAAGCTGGAGGTCTCATTTGCAACGAAAAGTGTTTTTATCAACAACTGAAGCAGAGTTGCTTGCAGCCACAGAGACGTGTCGCCAGTTACAATGGGTTAAATCTTTGTTGGAGGAACTAGACATCACTGACAGAATTGATGGCGCAAGGTCTACAACGCTTTTTGTTGACAACCAATCCGCAATCTCGCTAATTAAAAATCATGATAACCATAGGAGGTGTTACAGCCTCAATTTTATTCTCTAAAAATACGATTTGGAAAATAATGTATTAGGTTTTGTTCATGTTATTAATGTTTTCTGATCATTTTACAGGTTCTAACGTGATTTGATTCGTAAGCGCTTATTCGAGTTCTCATTGGTTGATGCGTTTTCTAATTTTGTCTATTTCCATTTGGTTTATTTTTATGTATTTGATATGTTTCCTATTTGATTGGTTCTTAATTATATGACTTATTATCCAGACTATTGATTTTGTTTACTTACTTTTGTTCTAATATCAGTTGGGTTTCTTCTCGATACTTGAGAATAGATGGAATGTGCATATTGAGACATTCCATCAAACTAGGGAAATGTGAAGCAAGGCATTAGATATCTAGTTATAGTTCTCAATTTTATACTCTTTATCTTATTATTCACTCCCCATATTACTCTAAGGTAGAAATAATACTCTCAAATAGCTCATAACCATAGCAGTTTTATCTTCATGTTAAGCAAATCTTTGCGTAATTAATTACGGATTTGACCGAGTTGTAATTCTTACGGAGCGTAGACGAAACAGTTTACTGGGCTATATAAAGTATGAAGATGATTATGTAGATAGTTCTCCAGCTTTGCATTTTGTACTCTAACTTTGAATAATATCCTTACCTTGACTTGAAGATTCTGAGATTACTTTCTAGCTTCTGTTTCTACGTACTCAACTTCCCCTATTAATTCTTGCCTTCTTTAAGTCCCTATCCTGACTCCTTCCTTATACTTGATGACACGCTACCTCGAAGACGAAGAGCCGGTCTATTACTAAGCTCGCCGTAACAGGAGGTCTAGACATATCGCACTCCGGAACTTTTAGTGTCGCGAGCAACATCAAAAAGGAAACGTCAAAGTAGTCTAGGTGAAATCTTAAGAGCAACTAGCAGATAGCTTGACCAAATCTAAGTCACCGGTACCAATTGTGACGATAAAAGGCATTAATTAAGATAACTCAACATTCTCAGATCAGAGTGGTGGTAGCTGACAGAGGGAGTGTTATGATCCTGATCTGCAGATATCACATGACTCTACTTTCAGTATCAATTAGCCGAGGCAGGCGATATTAGTGTTCATGCCGAGTAATCAATATCAACATCAAACTGAAATAGGACTAGCGAGAATTCTTGGTGATTACAGAACAGTAGATCCGTATAACTAATTACATTGCAACGAATGTACATCTAAATTAAGCCTAACTCATAACCACAGTGATTATGGGTATTTTGGATGTGTACATAATAGTGAAATAGACACCTTCCTTAAGAACTTTCCTTTATTTACTACAGTCAATATACCGTTTTCTTCATTTCTTACATGTACTCATAAGTATCAAACAAATTAGAATAAAATTACCATTACTCCAAGTTACATTCTGCATTTCACTCATATTGAACATATTTATCCAAAACGAACATCACGTTACATCTCATAATATCCTCATAACAACAATAGATTCTTTTGATTGAACTATTTTCTAGCTCTATCTATTCTCGATTCATTCCTCACTTATGACAATACATAGCAATAGGCGTGTTATTAAACTAGAGATGCTACCGTGATTTTTCTAAACAATCATAGCTACTTATTATTAACTGATCATTTAGACATCTAATTCTGATTGGATACGCCACTTTAACATAGCTACTTTGGACATGGGAAATTCTCAACAGTACCCCTTCATCGACGCTAGTGCTCGTTACCGTTAAGCTAGAGCAACGTGTAAAATTTTTTTTGAATACCTGTAGGGATTGAACAATGTACATATTACTTGAGCTTGCAACGACTGTATCAATTATATCCTGCTATTTTTCATTCAATGGCGTCGTTGTGTCTGCGACAAATTGATTGCTTTAGAAAGGTGAGAGGTAGTAACAATTTTACTCGTCAACTATCAGTCAGCACAATCTCATTAAGATTTACGCTAATGAGCATTAATGTAAGTAAAGGGATACTGTTTAGCAAATTGTAGGATACTATTTAGAATTTCCCTTTAAACATGCTCGAAATAACCTCTTTTATGAAGGTACTTGGGATTGAAATTCTGATATTCACTAGATTATGTTAAGATTAGTTCTATTAATGAGTTCAGTTCGGTATGGAATGTATACAGCCTGGATTATGTTTAGTCCACTATATACTCCAAGCTATGACTGTTGTGTATTTACTGATACGCTAATACGTATTGATATAAATTCACTAATTCTTGTTTTTTCTTGTTCTGAAGAAACTAGTTGTATGATGTGCGCTCTAGCATGAAAGGGGAATTATCAACAATCCTCACAAACTTCTTTCCACAGTCTCCTCATCGATCCACTCGCTTCCAAATTGTGATACATTTAGCCAAACAAGCTTTAAGACATTTCCAAATTACCATTTTTTTAAATCATCTACAGTTCTATAACTAAATAATGCAAATTTAGTGGTACTAAATATCTCTACAAGCTTCAGATGAAAATAAATTCACTGTTGCAATAGTGGAAGGGCCAAGGACAGAAAAATCCGACTCGGCTGAGTGCAGTTATTACAACATGCAGAACTTGACCTTTACTAAGTAGCCTAACTGCAATATAATTTATAAAATTTTATTACTTTCCAATTACCCTCTGAATACTTCCTGGATAGGCCTAATGCTGGGCCCAAAAATTTGCACCCAAGATGTTAATAATTAATAGTTATACCATAAATGATGCACAGATTCATATTAAGTTTCGACTACATTAAATGAGAAATTATAGAAGAGAAACGGATTCCGTAGGACTATCAGTGAAATATTTGATATTCTAACTAGAACTGTCTTAGCTGTAGATTATAATTGAGAAATTGCACATTTTAATATAGAGATAATCAATCCTTCAATGTTATAGGCATTCGAGAAGTTTTAGATGAGGGAAGGTAACTAATTCAAGGGAATCCTTGTAAACCTGACAAATAAGTTCGATTCCATAAATTACGATTAGCTAGCGTATTCTTGAACCTGAACAACACATACCGACCAATATCACTACCCTACATTAAACCCCTTTCTACGCTCTTATTCTGACGGTTTTGAGCATGTCAGAGGATACAACAGCCAATGAGGGTGATACTCAGATCACCTTCAAAGTAAAGACTTCGAGTGAGAGCAGCCATACAATCACAGCCGTTGACTCTATGACGGTCCTGGACCTCAAGACAAAACTCTCAGGCGATGACTATGAAAATATTTCTGTGGATCGAATGCGCCTGATTTACTCGGGAAGGGTCATGAAGGATACCGAGCCATTGAGTACATACAAGATAAAAAATGGGAATACAGTGCATATGGTTAAAAGCGCAGCAAGCAATACTGCTCAAAGATCGGTAACTTCTGGGACTTCTGGAACCAATTCAGCTCCCTCTGGGGTCCCTACTAACATGGCTGCTGGAACTGCAAATAACCCACTTGCTGGTTTGACTGGTGCAAGATATGCTGGCCATGTTCAACTCCCAAGCGCGGATATCTTTGGCGCCGACGGTGGGGTATGTGAATTTCATTATTTTTCAACATATGCTAAGTTTATATTAGATGGGCGCCCCTCCTAGTGAAGATCAAGTTGCGTCTCTTCTTGAAGACCCAAATTTTTTCCAAACTATGAACGAAGCACTGAATAATCCCGCTTTGGTCGATATGCTACTTAATTCTATACCTGGTCTACGAGATAATCCTGATGCCAGAGCAATGTTTCAATCGCCTGAATTCAGACGCATGATGACCAATCCAGAGACTATTCGTCAAGCTGCAGCGATGAGAAGGTTAGTTGGAGGTGGAGCGGGAGGAACTAGTTCCTTTCCCGCACCTGGGGTTACAGATAATACACCAGATTCTAGTGCTACAAATCAGGCTACTGAAAACCCATTTGCTCAACATAACCCATTTGCAGCACTCTTAGGTGGTAGGGGACCTGCTGGTCTGAATCAATCAATGATCCCACCTGCCCAAGCTTCAAATGAACAAACAACGTCAACTACAGACGAAACTAATCCTCAAAATCCCTTTGCATCACTATTTGGAAATGGTCAGAACCCACTCCCTCTACCGCCATTGACCCCAGCAATGATGCAGCAGGCAATAGCTATGATCCAAGCTGGTGGCTTGAATGAAATGTATGGTAATGGAGCAACTGGTACAAATCCGTTCAGTGCATTGGGAGCAGGAGTAGGAGCAGGAGTGGCACCAATTCCACCGCCACCAGCGGATACTAGGCCACCAGAAGAAATTTATGCAACCCAGTTGAGGCAATTGAATGACATGGGATTCTTCGACTTTGAGAGGAATGTCGCAGCGCTTAGACGAAGTGGTGGAAGTGTACAAGGTGCTATCGAGCAATTACTCAGTTAAATGCGTTAGATGATCAAGGTGACACGAATGAAATGACTCAGTGCTAATGTCGAAATGATCCTTTAACTGTGGAAAATAACGAATTTATTATCTTACCTCAAAAGAACTTAAAAGTGCATGTTGTCGCTTGAAGCAGAGTTTCTCGAGATGATTTCACAGTTTCGGTATGTGCAGCCTCTTGAAACAGAAAAAGCATGCGCAGATGAAAGTTTGCGGCAATCAATTACCAAATTTCTAGAGTAACCTAAGTCCAGCTTATATCACATGAAATATTTACGGGAATTCAATGATCTTATATCAGTTTTAATATTATAATTTTGTACCGCATGCTCCATTCAGTAAATGTATTGAAATATGTATTCTTAAGTGAGGTACCACGGATAAACAATTATCCTATCCGAACTCCAAGGCTGTTACAAACCGGCCGAGGCTAGCACTATTGCTCAAAACCATAAAATCAGTTACATATCTATCACGCAAATTATGCAACTTTTTTGCATCCCCATTCCCATCTCTACCCTTACAAATTTGGCCATACCTGTTGTCTCATCTTTAATCGTATTTTTGGCTTATACATCGCAATTTCTTTTCTATTACATTGAGCCCGGTTCACTGACTCGAAGTCAAGCAATTTGGTTCAATATATTTGTATTATTCATCTGGTGGTGTTATTATAGTGCATGTACTGTTGATGCCGCGCCTGTGGGCTGGGTGAGTAAGGCATTCCCAGTATTAAATAGTCATGGAATGGAAGCCGTGCCAGGGACTACTGCTAGATGGTGCAAGAAGTGCCAAGCCGTGAAGCCTCCTCGAGCGCATCATTGTAAAATTTGTACAATGTGAGTAGCTGTGATATTAATATTGAGCCATACTAATAGCTTAAGATGTATTCCAAAAATGGACCATCATTGTCCTTGGATAGCGAACTGCGTCTCGCATCTCAATTTTCCCCATTTCTTTCGCTTTGTCTTCTATTCCGTAATAAGCATGTCCATACTTGCTTACCACCTTAGTATTCGAGTATTTGTGCTCTGGAAAAGTCGCCACGCTCCTGCTTACCTCGGACCATCCGAATGGGCACTATTACATTTGTTAGTTTTGTTTGTATCGAATAACTTGATCCTTCTCGCTCTCATCATTCTCCTCTCTCGTATTACTTATGGCCTTATGACCAATACTACCACAATTGAGAGTTGGGAAATTGAGCGACATGAGTCAATAGTAGAGAGATATCGAAGAACAGGCGGCAATGCCTTCACAGGTGAGGGACAACAGATGCGTATTCAACATCAGGAATTTCCATACGATATTGGTATCTGGAAAAATATATACCAAGCAATGGGCACCAAAAATATTTTAATGTGGTTCATGCCTTTTGGAGGAGCTCCTGCTATCCACTCTGCAGGGAATTGGGAGGTTAATGGGTTTGAGGATAATGATAAGGTCTGGCCTCCTCCAGATCCCGACAAAGTTTTACATTTCTGGCATATGAAAGATGATACTTCGTCTATGGAATATAGTAGAATTGATGACAGTGTAGCTGCATTCAAAGAGCGCCAAGAAAACGATCTCAGAAAGCGCGGACACAACAGGAATTTAAAGTTATACGAAATATCCGATCATTCCGATGAGAATTTATTCGATGAAAAATATGACTACAAAACAGGTGTAGATGGAGAAAAAGGCTGGACAAATAATGATGGAGATCGTTTACAGGACTTTGGGGTCGATGAAGAGGTAGATTAACTGATAAGGCCATAATATTAGATAATTCAGACTTCTAACAAAGTATTTGTCTCGGACGGAGAGAAATTTACAATTGTTTATTTAGCGCAGACGGGTATTAGGCATAGAATACATTTTGCTGACAAGAACATTACTACAGGGACAATCTGACGCAAAAGTTGACTACCACCAAGGATAGTGGAATATAATAGGAAAAAGTATCAATCAATATTCAAAAGGAATTAATAGACTTTTGCACAATTTCTCGATGAATTATCATAAATGCAGGAAGTAGGCAGGCACTTGCTGACCCTAAAATAAATTCACTAAATATCATTAGCTAATGATCAATCGATCCACCTCCAGCTCGTATAACAGCTATACATCTTTCGGGTATGCCGCAAAGAATTTGAAGAATGATTTCGTGTTTAGTACACTCTCGCCATGCCTCAAGCACAATGCGTTTGACCTCAGCCCTTCCACGCTGCCTCCCCTGATCAAGTTCACCAATACGATTCTGTATGTGAGTTATCATCAAACTCGATATGTTCTCGATGGAGTTTAAATCAGGAGAGTAAGGTGGCCAAGGCGTAGGTGCAATACCAATATCTCTAAGATAGTTTTTCATAACTGCCGCAGTATGGAAAGGTGCGTTATCATACATGAATGTGTAATCAGTACCTGTGTTCTCCATATTAAATCGCATAAATGTTGCTAATTCTGGTAGAACACTTTGACGGTACCTTTCCTCGGTCATCGTTTCCCAATTACTTTCACAAAAGATACAAGGACCTGCCGTTTGCCCAGCAAAACATCCACAGAATATCAAAAGAACATCCAAGTGTGGTTTTTCTTGTATCTATCGACAGTGTACGTGCTATCACACTCCTTATGTCTTAACAGAAGGTCAGCGCTTGAGTCATTATCGTAAGCGAATCACTTCAAAACTGACCTTTCTTATGACGAAAACTTTATTCATTCTACCATCATTTATGTAACTCTCATCATACTAAATAATTTTACACCACTCTTCCAGATTAAAGTACAGGTATATTTGTGCCCATTAATGTCGTTGCTTCTTATGATCCTCAGAAAATGGAGGCTTAATCCTGGCAACAAAACAGCCGTAGCCTCTTCGTCTGAGTGCATCACGTATGATTTTTTCTCCGACTTTCTACTAAGGAAAATTCATTGCAAGTTCGAGGTAACTAATCTGCCTAGTTTCCGAGGAATGGCAAATAATTTCTCAAGTTAATCAACCTGATCAGTGGAAAGCTTCGGGCGACGCACTGACCTTTTTTCTTCGTTTGAAATGCTCGATCTACTCGTGTTTTTAACTTGGTTGATAGATTCCAAGCATATTGGAGATCTCTAAGTTACTTTTTAAAACTTCAGAGTAAGAATCTAATTATGATAAGCTTGTATCGAAAAAAAGTATCTCTAAAGCTTTAATTTCACCTGAGTTTTCTAATCTCTAAACTGTAGGGCTGGATAATTACGCTTTGATTGAGAAACCTCGGAAGAACTCTTCTTGTAAAATAATTGCCCTGGAGGTAATTCTTCGGTCATAATAAAACAAAAATAAATATTTAAATAATATTTCAGAAATATTGAAGCTATTTAGTCAAACGTCGGATATTGGTATGAGATGAATGACTAGTATGAATTAAATAATAATACTTAGGACGATGGTATTCGTTACAATAGAAGTTATAAGCAGATGATGCTGCGACACTAAGGGTAATATGATATTTGAATGGGGAAGGACAGTGGAACGTAGAAAAGTGAAGAGCAATATAGAATAAGCGAGACTTTCATGTCACATATTGATTATGTAAAGACGCCAGCTGGGATAAACCCTAAAATATGCATAATTCCATGAATAGATTGTAAGCCCCTGAGGCCCTGTACTTCGAAAATTTTCTTGTGCATGCGTATCAGACAGTGTATAATGCTGGCTCAGATGTCGATTCTCTTTGAAATCCATTTTTGGCAAAATATTCGGATAAGATAGAAAAAAACTGTTCATGAGCCACAGAAAATATAAGCATGAGCCTTGCAACTCGGTGCATAAATGGCTCTGCTGGTTACATCAATGCCCTGCTCGTCCCACTTAACACCCTGTCGTTAACCCATGTCGATATGGATAAATTTTAGAGTTTTTTGAAGTATTACGGACAGACAGAATAAATTCTAGTGTCTGCTGAATGCTGTGCTATATCTATCCTTGTAACGGTCTACACTCCGGCTCAGCCATAAGCTTCATATCCATGTTTGGTAGGTAGGGGTTTTTTGATGATCTTATATAAATAGGGTTATTTCTGGTCAGCCTTAGCGTTAAAAAATTATTTCTCGATAGCATTGGATAATAAATCTCACCAGTAACTTTTCAACACCGGGGGTTTGGGTGATGAAAAGTCTTGGCGCCCTAGCTTTCACAGGGTGACAAGATTAATTGGACTGTTTTAGCACCGAATAGGAAATTTCCGTTGATTTTACACCATTTAAATTCTTACTTTAATTTTAGTTACACGAATACAAATACTAACTTTAGTTCTAGAAACACAAATTCAAATGACTAATATCCCATCGGACCATCATTTGTATCTATAACTGCCTGACATCTTCCTGACATGCTCATAATCAGAGTTCGAAGCTAATCCGGCGTTGTAGACTCTCATGTCTTCTCAACAATCTTAAGGACCCGTAACTGACTACGCTATCTCCATTAACCAAGATCTATACATGGAGCCTGTATGAATGATTTCATCATGCTCCATACAGCCTCTATCGGATTTATATCCGGAGAAAACGCTGGCCAAGAGATCGGTTAAATTTCATGAGAGCGGACGTATCCCAACGAGAAGGCGGCTTTGTGTGGGGGTGAGTTGACTTACATGAGCCTGATAGGGCGACCATCAGGTCCATGATTTCTCCTAATCCAGTGCAAAACTCGGGGAAGTATGTGCTCGGTGTAGCTTTCGGCCGTTATCTTTACCCATTGTCTTTCCCAGAAAAGATTATCCCCTTTTTGCTATCCAGAAAAGGAATCCCAAAACATCCACGAATTATTTTGCCGCTGCTGTTCTGTCATACAAGTACTGTCATATTCTTCACCTATCTATAAAACTCGTCAGTCTATATGTATACAACAATAAATTTACGAGGCTGACCTTCCGAGTGATGTATTGGGATGTGATCTTCCCATCATTGATCCAAGCTTCATCGCTCCAAAGGATGAGCGACCAATCTTCTTGGGTTAGGTGAAAATGAGCCTTAGCCCACGCCATTCGGAAAAGCCTATTTTCCTCCGATAGTGAAGGCTTTTTTCCGGAAACGCATCGTGAATATCCTCTCTAGGTAAGGGCGTTTCTGATGGTTCTATCACCCACATTCCAATCGGGAAAGTTTGAGGCAAGTTTGAGATACTACATTTTTTTCGTCTCACTAAAAGAACAAATAAAACCTTCAATCTCATCTTCTTGCGTAGAATT
>JAHYSP010001610.1:15734-27595 GCA_019455505.1 Pleochaeta shiraiana
AACGTAAAGACATTTGCAGGGCATATAAATAATCTAAAATGACGAAGAAAAAGCGCAAAAACTTCGAAAAATTGGAGACAATCCCACTTGCTCTCGTATCCGTTGACATATGTGGACCATTCCCTTGCAGCCTGAGAAGAAACCGTTATTGGGCAGAAATAATACACAATGCAACGTAGAGGAAGTGGGTTTTATTACTCAAAACACGCGATGAGATTCAGCAAAAGTTAAGTATTTGGAGAAAAATGGTGGAACTTGAGAAAAGCCAACAAGTTTTGAAGGTAAAGGCTGTTAGATCCGGTAATGCTGGATAAATTAAGAAGATTGTTAACTTCTGGGCTACTGAAGATGGAGTATGCTCTGAATCAACTGCAGCGTAAAACTCACACCAGAATGGCCCAGCTGAAAGAACTTTTCGTACAACAGAAGAATGCATGCGAGCTTAACTAGAGGAAGTGTCAGGATTACTCGTTGTATAATATATATATATGGAGATAACCCGAGCCATAATTTTCTGTGATTCTGGTCTGGCCTTCTGGCTGAGTGGTTATGCATCTATCTTTTGCATAATGTAAGATGGCAACCTTCAGCCTGAATATCCTTGCCCAAGCCTTGCCCTTGTTTCACTGTCTACATGCCGCTTCTGACAGGAAGCCAAGTTACCCATTGAATTTTGGGATGAAGCCGTTGAGGCCACTAACTACGAGAGAAATCACATAGATCTTGGACTTCCAACGAAAAACGTAAAACTACAATGTGTCCTTCAAGCTTGGAGAGTTTCGGAAGATCCAATTAATATATTCCATATACGAGCCTGGGGTTGTGTTGAATATAGTTATATTGACCCAAAAGAACAACCAAACCGAGCTCGCACGGATGAAGCTGTTGCTCATGGAAGGGAAGTTGTCTTCTGGGCTATGAAAATAACACGGATAAACAGTTGAGATTTTATACACCCGATCGTTGCTACGTAACTCGCGTTACACACATTGATGTTGACGATTCCAAAATAGGAAGATCACTGGATCTTAAAATCCGTAAATCAGCAACAGGTGAAGGAACACCCAATGTGTTACCAGATCGACAGCCATAGGACGCCCTTCCCTCAAGCCTGCTCCCACGCCAAAAATTCCAGGGTCATCAACCTTACCAAAAGTCGTTGAAGAAATAAATGACAAACATATCCAGACACTTGAATTCGGTACTCGCGTAACTGGAGAATCTAATGATATAACCTCTACAGAATCTGCTAAAAGTGATGCCACTTGAATCCAACTCCCTGAATCTACTTCAAGCCCAATTACGAAATGCTATCCAAAGACTTCTGTAGAATTACCAGTATCTCAGATAGTCACCAACGGTCCAGAAACAGTTTTGCAACCTTGTACTCAAATCGAAAAGCGTGTTTCAGAAACACTAGTCAAAAATTCCTCACATTGAAATTCAAAACCACAAACAACTCAATTCTCGGAATCTTGCTCGAAACAACTAGTAAATTACAAGTCACAGGAGCTCACGCAGCTACATAAACATGAAGCCGCGCAAAATACACATATCACCGAACTCAATGTAGTTGATTCTCAGCCTTACTTTGATCAAGAAAGTAGTGGAAATCATAAAAGAGCCTTGTCTGAGACAAGCAGCTAAATGGATGACAAACCACCTTAAAAATTAACTCGCTATGAAGGGGGGTTGCAGACAGATCTACAAGCTTCCGTGATGTTAATTGAAAACTTAGATCATGAGATGATAGATTGTCCCTACTATCTTCGGACGAACAAAAGATAGTGCTCACAATCAGAGAACGATGATAACGTAGCTGGATTTGAGAAAGATACATAAAAAAAGATCAAGGCATTTATTGCTCGACTCGAAAACGAAGAAGAATGCACCGGGTTAGAGTCTACTTAAACATTTGTCCCTGGTACTCAAATTCCCGTGCCGAGATCTTATGATCAGGAGATTGCCGACCCTAATTATGGCGATGTATGGAAAACAGCTGTGTTTTAATAACTCAATGGTATTATCGTTAATGGAACATGCGAAGAAGAGATTCCACCCAAAGGAGCAAATATAGAGGGGATGAAGTAGGTATTCACTATTAAATATCACAACAACGGATCAATAGAACGCTTCAAAGCTCGTCTTTTTATTTGTGGTTTCTCACAAATTTATGGTCAGGGTTTTACAGAAAAGTTCGCCCTATCAGTGCGAGCAGACAATTTACGGGTCTTCATTGCAATCATTGCCTCAGAAGATTTGGAAGCTGAACAGTTCGATATAAAACAGGCCTTTATCCAGGCTACACCACGTTAACGTCTATACTGTCGCCCACCAACCGGTGTTTCAATTAAAAAGGGCCATGTATAGCGCTTGCGAAGAAGCCTATTCGGTCTCAAGCAAGCTGCCCGTGACTGGAACTTATTATCTCGTAAGTTTCTCCTTGTGATAGGTTTCAAACAGAGTTTAGCGGACCCATGTCTTTTCACATTTACATTTCGTCAGCTCGTCCTGAATCTGTACGTCGACGATATATCAATCGGTGCAAGAAAAAGTGAGGATATTAGGTGGTTTGAAAAGTTTCTGTCAAACAAGCTCAAAACTACTTCACTGGGACAATTAAGCAGGATACTTGGTATATGGGTGACCCGGGGCAGACCAAATAGAACTCTCTACCTAGATCAGAAGCAATACTTGGAAATGGTACTTGAACGCTCTGGAATCATTGAACCCCGACGTCGCGGTCGATCAGTTTCTCTTAAGGGTTACGATTTAATTCAACCCTCCACTCCCGAGGGCATACGCATGATTCCAGAATACCAGCAAATCTTTGGGAGTATAATGCACGCCATGGTTCACACTCGTCCCGATATACGTTTCTCTACCGGAAAACTTGTACAGTTTATGTCTGACCCAGCCGAACACCATGCCTATGGTGCTAAATGCGTTCTACGATATTTAAAAGACACGATAAACTCTTGACTATTCTTTGGCCCAGTAGACAGTCAAGATGATAAACTTCATGTATTCTCAGATTCAGATTGGTCTGGTAATAAACCAGATCGAAAAAGTACATTAGGGTACGCGGCGAAGCTTTATGGAGGATTGGTCTCATGAGGATTAAGAAACAGAAACCAGTCGCTACTTCTAGAACTGAATCTGAATATGTTACCCAGTCTGTGTGTGCCAAACGAGCTCTCTGGTTAGGCCAAATCTTACGGGATATGGGACGTGGAGAATGTGTCGGTAGTAATCCTGCACAAGTACAGATGATGGGAGAAAATAAAGGGGCTTTAGCTCTGGCAAAATATCCACACCTTCACTAACGTTCAAAGCATATTGATATAATGCATCACTTTATTCGAGATCTTGTTGATACTGGAAAGCTCGCAGTTACATACATTTCGACAAGTTAAATGCCTGCAGACGGCCTGGTAAAGCCCCTCGACAAAACACTCTTCATGCGGTTTAAGAATTTGATTGGTCTGGTTTATGGGAAAGTATATGATCTTGAATATAAAGGAAAGATATCATGAAAATTATGATCCTGTTGCAATGATAAGTTAAATGGATTGAAGTTGATCTTATTGTCCTTTGTCTCTATCTGATGTCCCCTATATATACACATTGCATTGCTCGTTACTTACCAAGTAGAAATTGTAAAATAGACTAAAATAACAAGCGTTTATCATGGGGAATATCAACCTGAGACAAAATATTCTTGGCATTGATAGTTGTTTTAAACATCCACAAATACCCAAAACAGCAGAAACAGCAAGTAGAATCAAGAACATCAATATAAAACCAACAACACCAACAAAACATGATCTTATACCGTCTTGAAACATCAACTTGACTAGTCATTCAATTAATTCCTAGTCATGTAACTCCTCGATGACTACTAGTCAGGTAGCTAGTCATACAGAAAGAGTTGAACAATGGTTAAGCATAGCCGATTTGGCTTGTGGGGAGTGTTGAGAATATTGGTACTAATCCATATTCGGACTAGCTTAGTTAGGTCTCACTAAGAGCCCTGACACACACATTTGATACTTGTAATACTTTCTAGAGAAACTTACTGAATATATATATATATATATATTTACCACCGTACTGCGCTATTAATTATAGTTGAGTATATCCTTGAACTGGATGAGCGAGGACTTCCTCCCCGAGCTAGTGATGTTGAAGAAATGACGAATCGAATACTTGCTGAACGAGGTACATCATCTGTTGGCCGGCACTGGGTTTCAAAATTCATTAAGCGGAAACCTAAAGCTTCAGAAAGGATTTTTTCGTAGATATGATTACAAAAGATCAAAATGCGAAGATTCGAAAACTATAAACGCGTAGTTCACGCTCGTGATGAACACAATCTGTAAATAATAAGAGGTATGATTTGTAGTGGAATAGAGAGGTCTCGTTTAAGATAGGGATATTGTGTGTATTTCATCTCTACCTATTGCTAGAGAAGGTCTATACAACTATATAGTAAATAATCTAGCAATACCTTGAAGACAAAGAAAGATAAGAAAGTGTCTTAAGATCAATATGTAACAGAGACAGGAGATATCTGAAAAGACTCAGGTAATATATTCTCTGTGCTTGTCATGCCTTTACTAATTGTCGGGGATAAGTTGGTCGAAACGAAGCTGCAACACGGCATGTCCTCAACACAATCTCTGATCATGATATTAATTTAAATGATGTTTACAATTTTGATGAGATTGGGTTTATGATGTGTGTAATTTTATGAGCGGTATGGTAGTGTTACGGGTTGACCGTCCTGTCAGCTTAAGTGGTAACCTAAGCGAGCATATAGTGCAGATAATCTGACCAGGGATAGGACGTGCAATTTTATTTCTGTACATCGAAGACGCAGTCAGGAGAGGTGGATAATTAGACTACATCATACCCAAAATAACCTCCTGTTGGATAAAATATATATTTACATGGCAAGTGTAGTCATAGCTTTTTTCTCCTCATATTAGATTATTAAATCGATTTTTTATAATCAACTTGGTTCCGTCACAGGTAGTAACAGGCTCATAAAGACGTACAAACCCTAATAAGATTCTGCCAGGAAACCGTGAATGGGTAAAAGTCATTAAATCTATCAACTCACATGGCTGGGCGCTGCCACCATTTATAATATCTGCGGGACAATATCATCTTTCAAGTTGGTATGAAGAAAGAAACCTTCCGGGAAGTTGGGCTATCAAAACAACAAAATGGCTGGACCAATTACGAGATAGGCCTCCTGTTGTCACGGTACGGGTTCCAGGTTAATACAGGTCAGGTCAGGGTATGGGTATAACTGTGTTGTGAGATATGTAAAGAAGGGCTAACTATGCACATGAAAGTCTATAAGTCTCAAGTCCTACGCTAAGCTATTCCGGGAACATGGTCCCGTGACAGTACTACCCATCGAATAGAACCTCAATGCGTTTGCATTTCATGTGATCACTTGTGTGAATATTGACGTAAAAGGAAAACAAAATATTTGGTGCTTTCTATCGCTGTTCACTGCAATAAGCATATTTCATTCTTCATTATTGATCAGACGCGCTCGGTTTCATTCTACATTAATACTTTCTAATTAACCTCAGATTTATAATCCAGATTTATTAGTACACCCATTATTTCTTAAATTTTATTTTGTTATGGATTCTCAATCTGAAAAATATTGCTCAGTATGCCTTAATAAGCTCCCCATTGACGAGTTTGGTGTCAAAAAACAGGGTTAGTTATTTTGTTATTTTATCGTCCTTATGAAGTCTAAGACTATCAAGGAAAAGAGATCATGAGTACGTGATTTAGATTAATTGGACAATTACAATCAAACAGCATTTGCGAATACCACTATAAGAAATGAAGCTACCTTCTGGGCTTCTCTTCCGTGAATATCCAACAAAGGGAAAATTCTCAAAACAAACAGGGTAAACCATACAAAACTTGTACTAAACACATCAAAAAACGCGACGTCTATCATATTTGCCCTGAAATTGATCAGTGGGATAGCCTTGAATATGAGATTAAAACTTGGAGTAAACCAGTAAGTTGTTGCTTCTTTCTCATTAGCTCTAGGGCTGTCACGGGCTAAGCCCGGTATAGGGTGACTAGGTATGGAATCCCTAGCCATCACGTGGTTTGGGTCTATTATTGTTTACCAGAGATTGTCGCGAATCTAGTTTGAGAGGAGTGTTTGTCAGATCACTTGAAACGAATGGTGAAGATAGATTTGATTTCAGTTCACTCAACCAGGCAATCAACCAACTCTTCGATTTAATTTATGAGGCAGGTGGCCACATATTCCGGAATTCAGGGATTGGAGGTAAATTGAAGATGTCATTCTACTATTTTTGTTGCCAAGATAGTTCTCGATGGTAATGGTCTACAAGGACTGGCAAGCGTGACCGGCGCCAGATGACTAGGTACAATTGTCGAAGCTATCTAAAATTAACTCCAAATCTATCTGATCGCAAGTTGAACGTGACTTTGAGCCATAATTATCAAGAGCCATATGTTAAAATCCACTTTTCTGAAGCCGTATTGGAGTTTATTATCTCGCGTTGCTTAGATCAAACTGCTTCTAAGATTTACCATGGCCTCCAATCATCTGACATTCAGGGCGACGATAAAGTCGCTTATCATCAAGTAAACTATCAATGGCAGCAGGCTAATGCTTCTTTATGGAAGATTGACTCAGACCCATTTATTTCCGCATCTAAGCTCCTTGAATCGAAAAGCGGATATCGACATGCCACCTACACTTCCGGTAACATGCGAAGACTGACCTTGTACATAGATGACACTATTAGCGAACTCGCACCCAAGGCGGGAGAATTAGTGATTGATGCCACATATGGAACGAATACTTCAGGTAAAGTTCATACTTTCCTCATTTTACTTGATTCATGGTGTTTCAAGCATCCTCGAGGAGTATAAATTGTTCTCTTGATCTCAACAAACACTCTGATAAAAAGGTTCTGTGAACACTAAGGTATTGTAAGTATAGATTTTTTTGCGGTACTAGCAGAACTTGATGGGACAGGTGTTCCACATTGTTAACTCCTGGCTGGAAATTTCTCTATTCAGCCACTTAGACCTGTTGAAACAAGGTTTAAAATTCAAATTCTTGAGCAGTTCTTGCAATCTCTCAAGAATACAGGATTTTATTCAAAAAATTTCTGTTATGACAAGGACAGGGCAGAGATCGCTGCCATTCGGCAAGTTTGGACCACTACGAATGGTCAACTTTGTTATTGGCATGCTAAGAGAGCCATACAAAATAAACTGGTAGACAACAAAAAGATAAAAATTCAATCTCATTACAGACCTATGGAGACTAAATTCTTAGTGCCAAGGCTGGAAATATGCTGGAGACCGCTCTCCATTCATCGATCCACCGAACACAGATATAGCCGTTGTCATTGCACATCATCAAGGACAAAATTTATGGAAGTTTGAAGTATTGAGACTGCAACTCAAGAAGACCGGGATATAGTTCTGGGAATGTTTTGTCACCACTCTAATATGCATTCGATGATACCAGATCTTAAACGTACCTATCTCAGTTGAGCAGATTCATTTTGGCTGTATCAATAAACTATATTCAAGGTGCTTCGCTCGTAACTTTTTCCGACTCTGGGCCTATATGTTTAATTATTAGTATACCAAAGAACAATTGAAGCTCTGGGCAAGCTCGAGCAATGCGGATGGCTTGCCGGTGCTCAAAACAACAATGATCATCGAATCCCATCGGTGGAGAATTAAGAACGATTACTTGCACCAATACAATCGACCAAGAATAGATTTAGTTGTGCGGGCTCTTACCTCATATG
The DNA here is from genome assembly GCA_019455505.1 of Pleochaeta shiraiana. Lineage (NCBI taxonomy): Eukaryota > Fungi > Ascomycota > Leotiomycetes > Helotiales > Erysiphaceae > Pleochaeta > Pleochaeta shiraiana. The sequence continues at coordinate 23,579 of JAHYSP010001610.1, forward strand.
TTATTCCGCAAGCAGCTACTATAATGAAGGCAATACTAAGTGGAAATTCTCGAATGGGGATTGCCGTATGGAGAAAAGATTTTAAGCAATAATGGAATATTTTACAGGACTGCACCGTTGAACCCCAAGATCTTGTAACTTATCACACAAATCCATCTCAATGGACTTGTGCTTGCCCAAAATTTTTATTGAGTCGTTTTCTAATATGTGAGCACATTCTGTGATGCAACGAAAAAAAATATTATACCGACCAGAATTATTCTCCAATATTCTTCGGCAGAAGAAAAGTCCTTTTTGGGTGGAGGACAAGCTCATTCTTCGAGCAGACTACAGGGAATAGACCGGTATCATACTTGAAAGTAATCCCAGCTCCGGTAGTGATTCTGCCGGCCATGAAAATCTTAATCTTGAGGAAAGTTTTGAAGAAGAAAATAATAAAAAAATTGTTGGAAATGAGGGTGAAGATGAGAATGACGAGATGCGACGACTCAATGTTAATGAAAATCTCTCTTACTGAAGCTATCACAGATCTTCTTAAAGAACAGAAATCAATTGGTAATTTCAAGTTTCTTGAAGTTTATTTTTGGAACAAAATTGATCTTGCGACCAACCGGACTCTTCTCGATGAGATACAGCATCTTAAAGGACGACGAACAATGCCGGCAACATGGACTAGAAACAAACATTCAGAAACAATGTACTTTAAGTAGTATCAATCTTTTAGTCATAATTTTTCATTACCTAGATATTTAACTTTACTCAAATATGCCTACAATAAACTAGTATTACAATCCTTGGAGATATTTGTGAATAGGTAATTTCGATCAAAGAAAATATGTCGGACCATTGCCGCTGATCTGAATGGAGTCTGGATTTCTCGCGCAAAAGAGAATCTTTTTGGTCACATTTTTTTGAACACTATAGCCAGTTAATATTGCATAATTCGTTTCATGAAAACGAGATTAATTTAAATTTAACAAAAAACTGTTTGGAAATATATCTTAATCATAAACTTTGTAACTAAACAGTTTTTGCTCAACCTAGTGTAGCAGATGAGTCATGGTATCACGTGATAAAAAAAGTGCAAAGGCAATAAGGGAGGATGGCTAAAACATTTTAATAAACATACAAAAACACGATCTAATGGTGCACATTATCTTCTAATACATGACGGGCATGAGAGTCACCGATCGGTAGCTTTTTGGAATTTTTCAAGGAAAACGACATCATTACGCTATGTATGCCACCGCATTCGTCTCATCTTCTCCAGCCACTTGATATGAGCTGTTTTGGGCCGCTTATAAAGGCTTACGGTGGAGAAATAGAGCAATGGATTAAAAACTCTATAACACATAATTCCAAGATTGGGTTCCGAGGAACAGGACTTAATCCTCTTGATGCCAACCATGTGATTTCGAAGCTTGACATCCATCTACGAACTCCTACGCCTCCTGCAGGCGAGCAGGATATCCCTGCTCCATGGGTCTTAAAGACTCCAAAGACCATCAAAAATATCGAATCTCACTCCGAATCTCTGAGCCAAAGAATCCAGAGACATCAAAGTAGCTCCCCAGCATCAGTTATTGAGGCATTGGAGTCGATGACTAAGGGCTCGAAGGCACTAAGTCATTAGGTAGCCTTGTCGAGGCATGAGAATCGGAATCTTTGAGAGGCGAATAAGGTATTAAGCCGGCGCCGCTAGGGAAAAAGAAAATGCCTACGCGCTGGAGGAATAATGAACATTGAAGAATATCAGACCTCAATTGATCAGATAGATGTACATAAACAATTATTTGCCGAAATGTCAAGAAGAGGCAGCCAAGAAATGTCGGTTCAAGTGAAGGAAAGGCGCTGTCGTATATGCGGCATGCCCGGACATAACCCAAGAACATTTAATAAAGATATTTCAGCTTCTTTATAGTATTATAATATAATATTCAAATTAACATGATGTTTTGTTGTACTCTTATTGAAGTTCCTATCTTGGGTGTTGCGAATTTTGTGACACTCGCTTGTATCTGCCACTCACTTATAAGGTACGTTACAGGATTGAAATTAGCAAATTTTTGGAGCTTCTCACGGTTCCAATTCTGTGAATGAAAAAAATTATGGCAACGGACTAATAGACAGGTTAAAAATATAATTCACTGAAAATAAAAGAGATTAACATGTCACTTGAAAATCAACAATTTCCTCTTTGAACAGATGCATTTTTTACTTCCAAACCCTGGCTTTTGATTCCCTAACGAAATTTTTTTTATTTAAGGATCTCATGTAGGCTTTTCTGTCAAGGCCTTGACTACTCTGGCGTAAAATTTAGCAGCATGAGGCCTTGGAAAAGTTATTTCATCTGCTAAATAGTCGGGCAGGAGTTCCATCAGCATCTTATCTCTGTTAGGATCAAGTAATGGAGTGTAGCTGCATTGAATTTCATCATAACTTTCCGCAGATTTTTCGTTGCCCGCTGCTAACTTGAAGTGAAGGGCTGAGAAACAGTTATTATGAGAATCTAAGAAAAGGATTTTGATGAACAGGATACTTACTTCCGTTACGTCCTGTCTGAATACAATCAAAACAATCTTTCTCTGTATTTCGCGTGACATTCCTAATTAGGAGACCTGTCAGATCACTATATAAATCTTCTTTAAGCTGAGCTGCTTGAGCTGCTAAGGCAGCCTCAGCAGTCCCCATCATTCGGATACCACCATTGACTTTGACGGCACTTCCAGGTACCCTCGAACCAATACTCTCAACTGATGCTGCTGCGGTACGATTTGCTGCTAACTTTGCCAATAATGTCTTATTTTCAGCTTGAGATTCGGATAATAAAATTTCTACCTGTGGGAGCCTAGTCTGAAGAGATGCGATCTCTGAGTTTGCAGCAGATAATTTTTTTTTTAATGTCTTTGCTTCATTGGCTAGTGATATTTGGTATTTAAGATCAGCTTTTAAACTTGCCAAGTATTCATTACTGACTGTGAATTATTAGTAGGTTCTTTTTAGAGATCCACGTATTTTACCTCTAGTCTTTTCCTCGATTTGACTTTGAAGTTTATCAAAATTCCTATCGGCTTCTTTGATACCCATATCTTTTATCTCGTCATACCTTTTTTGCAAGATTTCGTGTTTTCTAGTCATTTCTTCAAGTTTGCGTTTAAAAGATGACACATTGGTATCCTCATCTGTTGCACTACTAGCTCGACGTCTCTTGGTGGATCGTTTTTGGGTTCGTGGATCTAATAGATCACGACCTTCGGCGGGTAATATCTCAACATTTTCATCAACACTCTCAGATATATTGGTGTCAGGCTCTTGTGATTCGAGTACAATTTTATCTTGTGATCTCTCAGGGGATATGATCTTTTTTAGACGTCCTTTTCTTTTTGGTTGTTGGGAAACTGGGACTTTTTGTTGATGAGGACTTTCTTCATCAATGTTGTTAGTTGCCGGAGGATTCTTAGCTGCTTTTGATCTTTTTCCAGTTGTTTTTAAGGGTTTCCCGGCAGGTGGATTTTTGATCTTATTTGTATCAGGAAGAAGATTAAACTCATCAATCTCTTCAGCTTCGCTAGCACTCTGTTGGCTAATCTCGTCGGTAATAGCAGATATATTTTTCTTATTCTTACCTACATTTTGCAGGTTTGTACTTTTTATCACTCTATCATTCTTTTGACGAGTTAATGTCTTGGATTCCTTGGTTTTAGTTGATGCGGCTCTTGATCTTCCGCGCCCTTTCTTAACAGTGGACTTATTCAATGTTGATGGATCTTTTTTGTGCGTGGCACCAGCAGTGCTATCATCCATCGAGTCAGATTCATGCAGTTCATCGTTGAGTAAAAAATTTTGTCTTTTAGATTTCGACATGTAGGAGAATCTGCGGCAAATCAATCGTGAATAATTTGAGTGTAAAATTGAGCTACAAAGGAGGGTAGATGAGTAAATCTGGCTACGCTCGAACTCAAGAATTTTCAAAATATCGTCAAAGAACTATAAATAATGTTACTCACAGGATTTTAA
>JAHYSP010001611.1:9222-22911 GCA_019455505.1 Pleochaeta shiraiana
TAAATTGAACTCAAATTGCGGAACTCAGACATTCCATGGGAAACTATCCCAAATTTTCCCTTAGCCCTGTTTAAGCTAGACATTGATCTTGTCCAAAAAAACTTCGACCTGATTTACAAGTTTTCTTTTTTTTCACTGCATGATCATATGTTGGAGAAAGTAAGTTTGCATAATTAATTTGATCAGACATAGTAGGATGGTACTGTGGTATACCGTCCAAGCCCTTGTCCCAAGTAGAGTCTGGGTAGCCTGGGCACCTACCCCACTTGAGACAGGAGATGGGTGATCACGGATGCGGGGAGACTGTTGGCGAAGAAAAAGTGAACATACTTCGTAGTGGCATCTACAAATGGAAACTGAGGCATAAGTGTACCTACTGTCAAGTTGAATCATTTCATGTATATAAACATTGCCAATGTGTCATATCCTTGANNNAAAAAATAAAAATAAAAAGTGTTGAAAGTATTGAAGAGATCAGAGCATTCTGGGTACTCATCTAGTGGAATTATGAGTATCTTATTAGGCTTATTAAGAAGGCGTTTAGGTTGATCGGGAGATGGTTTATACCCTGTATAATTAGTGTCTGTTTTGCTTATTAGTCAGCACAGACCAGCGCGCGATCAATATAGTTTAAGGGAGACGCGTGCTGGAACTGATGATATCGTCGATAATATAGTTATCTTTACTGTCATCGCTGCATCACTTCCACTTGCTCTTTTGTGTTAAAGTTACCAAAGTGGCACCCCTTTTTAATAAAAAGTATTATTAAAACATAAAGCAGGCGATCTCATTTATGACACTAGTGCATAGATCTCGCTTACCAAAGCATACGCATTAAAATGATAAAAAAAAGAGGTACAATTCTCTGAATGTATCTCTCCGAAGTGATTGTACTCCAGCTCCTATCCCAGAACAATAATGGGCCTTTTTGTGTTCCAAAAAAAGAACTCCAAAACATCCAACCAGATTTTTTAACAATTCGAGGTGCCACACAATTAGTATGGAACTCCTCACTTGCCTTTCACATAGTTAGATACTTTGTGCTATACTGAGCTATACTGTGCTATCATAATTGCTTACCTTTCTTTTAACCTCAAAGCTCTTATGTTGGCCACCAGTAACACAAGTCTCATCAGTCCAGAGTACCCGACTCCACTCATCAACCGTCAATTCCAGGTGTGCTTGTGCCCGTCGCTTCCTCTGCCTCTTTCGTTCTGTGGTCAAGAAGGGTTTTGAACTAGCTATGCAGCGTCTATACCCTTTTTCAAGCAGGGCACTTCGTATTACTCGATCGCTGACGTCCCATTGTTTGAATGGTTTTATTGAGAGTTCAAAGTACCTCATTTTTCGGGTATCGATAGAAGTAGTTACAAATCTCTCCAGCTCATCCACTTGGGCAGATGATAGTGCCTATGGTCGACCAGAGCGTATTGCCGGGGTCATATTTCCAGTCAGACAACAATATTGGACTTGCCGATGGGTGAAACCAAGATCGTTTGAGACGGCCTTAAAGGTATATTTCTCGGCTCGTAATGTTCGAACTGATATTATTTGTTCTTAGGTTATCTGTTTGGTGCCCGAGTAAGAATTTCTGTCGACAGAGTTCAATTTTTCTTCTAATTTTTTGAAACAATTAAAAAAATTACTTCGTTTAAGGGCGACTGAGTCCTCGAAGATGATTACTTCAGATGGTAGGGAGAAGTGAATTGGTCGAGAAGAAAATTGCGACGTGTGGGAGCTCGGTAAAGTAAAAGCGAGGTAATTAACTAGTTTGTCAGGCTAACCATATTGATATTAGTGGATAAAATACCATGGGTGCCCATGTTTTGGGCAGGGCCTACCCATAAAAACTCAATTTCATACTTTATACAGAACTTTCCCTAGTACCACTGTACACTTATTTTAGAAAACACGCTAGTAGGAATATCAATATTGTGTCAATGTTGATCCTCGTTAAGGAGATTGGCCACATCAATGATTGTGGCTGAGAGATGCAAAGATAGTTATGAAATATCTTGCATTATTGACAATAATTATAACCCTACAAAATAAGAATTTTCTGTTTCTGGATTATGCTGTTTTGACAACAATTTTCAACACAAGTAACATATCTCGAGCAAACCTGCGTCGGGTTATACTGTTGGAATGTGGAATTGGTTAAAGCTTAAGCGGTTGGGATTCTGAATAATATCACCTAAGAAAGCTAGTTGGAAGATTGAAGAGCCTGTCAACTATAGTGGAGAATTTTTAATTGCTCCCACTTAGATACGGAGTGCTACATTTACTAATTATTACAGCTAAGTGATTACACGACTAATTGCTTATTAATAATGGATGGCTGGTTTATGTATGAATAATCATAGTCATGGTAGACAAGGGTTCAGCCTTTCTAACCATCCATGACCATGATGATCTTTATCACCAAATAGCACTAATTTCAACATTTACTTCATCACCTCCGGAGGTCAGTTGACGAGTGATAATCAAAAGCCTGTCCAGCTCGCTAGCGCGACCTGAACTTGCAAAGGCGTCGTCGGAAACCTCCTGAGTTTGCATCACAATGGCAGCTATTGCACAAACTTATAGCTACTGGGACATGGTACAGAGAATCTGCGTCAAACCATCGACGCTTCAAATACAAAGATGCTTTCATGGAATAAATCTGCGGGCAATAGACATCATCCAAGGTCCCTCCTTCAGGGATAGTCCCAGCCTGCCCTGCCCTGCCGGTCTCGTGACTTAAGGCGCCCGACTTAAGAACCTTGAAGGCCACGAAAATTTCCATGATCAAATGACTTTAATCGCTACTACTTGATTCATGGAGGTATAACCTTATTTCAATAAGTCGGCGCAGTCGATTTCTTCACCTTCACACGGTACCGACTGTAAACTCTTAGTGTGTTCGCATATCTTGGATAGCTAAGAAAAGTCGCAATACTTCCCTTCAGGATCCCTATTCATCTCTGTGTGTCATTCGTCTTTGTATCTATAGCAAAGCCCCCTAGCACCCTCCTCGACGAGATCATCCTCGATTGATTCAGGCTATTTTAGAGTGAAGGGCTCTAAGTTTCCACCTACAAAACTTGGATGAAAATAAGCTATTGGTGTAATGGTCAGGTACCAGTTGAATTTTCTAGGAAGTGGCAGTTTAAATTACTACATGGCTTATTTGAAAAGAGACTGCGGTTATTCGCCGAGAAAGAGTACGGGTGGAACGGCTGAGCTAGTTCTGAAGGATTTTTCTCACTGGATTTTACCATTAGGTTTTCCCTCAGCCTGTGACCTTAGGGTCATGGTGAATGCGTTCCTACCCATTCCACTCGATGTAACTAGCTGGCTCATGCGTAGGTATTGGGAAAATTTGGGTACCGAATGGGCATTGCTATTGATTGGCGGATCATATATTCTAGATATCCTCCATATGTCCTATTTCCTAACGGATAGTGGCCTGGTCCACATAGACGTAAAATAGCATTATCATTATTACCTTATTTTAACATACGTCGCGCTTCCAATTTTCTGTCAATTACTTAAAACTTCTATTCCAACTCTTACTTATTACATTAAATTTAATTGTAATAATAACACGAACTAATATCTAGTTATTGAGTCCCAAAATAATCAATTTTGCTCAATATCTGTATAGAATCACTCTACAAGCGATTTCGCGTCAATAAACAGGAAAAGCGATTAAACACATGTATTAAGCATGGCAACAATAGGTTTAAACGGTCTTTACCAGAGCTTGATAACTGAGAAAGCTTCATCTATGAATTCAACTGTTGGAGCTAATCTGTTTGTAATTCCACACCCCAATATCTATCATGAGATCGCACTCATTGATACTATGTTAAGGGCCAAACTAGACGAATTAATCTTTCATTTGACTCTGATCTTGACAAACTACCCGTATGTTTTGGCCTATCACTAGAAGCTGATAGTGATATAAGCTCTCTAGATGAAGCAATCAGCCAAGTTGTTAACTTTATGCGAGAGGCTGGAGGCCATAAGTTTCGACTACGAAGCCACAAAAGGGATGACAGAGTTTATTGTAGTTACTTTTCGTGTTGCCAAGACTTAGATTGGTGCACCTAACTTTTAACAAATGATAAGCGTGACCGACGTCAGATGGAGAGGTTTCAGTGCCACATTCAATTGGTACTGAAGACAAGACTGTCTGATCATCTATTGCAAATTGAATTGTAGTATATCTATCACACAACATACCTGGACATCCGACTGTCTCTTTAGGTCCTCAAGTTTTCAAGATCACGTTAAGTAGATCAAACTCCTGCAGAAAATTTTCGTAATCTCCAGTCATCAGGCATTCCTGATTTGAATTTGGTCGCCCGACTTCAGGTCGACGTTAAATGGCAGCACGCAAATTGAGGTATTTGGCGACGGGTCCTAGATCAATTCACATCTGCGACAAAAATTCTTGACGAGTATGAAAACACATGCCAACACACTGTACTTACGTCAGGGAATTTTCGTGGTTTGGCAATTAATATACGCGGCAACAAGTGTGTGCTCGTTTCTAAGACTAAAGAGTTAGTTATCAATGCTATATTTGGAACTAATAACTCAGGTTAAGGTCTTATGGAATCTTTAAAAAGAAGATATGGTAATTTTATTCACTTAGTCATGAGTTTGTTTGCAGTTTTAGCAAAACCTGACGGGGCAGGGGTTCAGATATGTCATCATNCTAAGATAAAGCGGAAATTTCATCTATACGGAATATCTGGCCAAATCCGACTATTCAGCTCTGCTTTTGGCATGTGAAAAGGGCTATTCGAAATTCTAATAAGGCGTCAGGCCAAAAGCACTCTTTCCTCAAATTGCTAAATCCGTAGTTCCAACGATAGAAATTTGCTGGGGCCCATACCCTTCTTGTCGACCTCATGGAAATTATCGATATGATCGATGTAAATGCAAATCTTGGACCACAAATTTTCATGAGATTTATAGACTTGAGACTGATAGTGTAGCTGAACGCGGTGCAGTACTTCGAATGTTCAGCCGGTATTTTACTATGCCCGCAGTGATACCTGACCAAAATGGCATGTATAGCTCCGCTAGGTTAATTTATATCTATTGCGTCAACGAGGTATATAGCCATTATTACTCCACTAGAAAAATTTATATTCAATGATTTAATGATTTAATGAGGTATTTTCTTGGTTCCATTCTCACAATTATTTTCGCTCATAAGCTTATTTGTATGTTAATTTGTATGCTCCAGAGCACTGGAAACTATGGGCACGCTCCGTAAATCCGTAAAAAGCTTACCTGTGATTAAAACGATAGTGGTGATTGAATCTCACTGGTGAAAGATTAAGCACGACCATCTGCATCGATTAAGCCGTCTGAGATAGAACTAATGAGTTGGATTTTAGTTGGCCGCGTAGTACCCCAGGCTTTAGACCGCATGGAGGCAATTCTGTATAAGGATTATCGAAAGTCTCTATTCATGGAAAACGAATTTTAAGCGGGAATGGAAGCGCCTGGAAACCTTTCAGATAGATCCTCAAAGTTTGGTATATTACCACACAGGTTCATCTAAATGGACGTGTTCGTGTGAAGATTTTCTTTTTTGTCGCTTTCTAATTTTTAAACACATCATACTTTGTTTTGGGAACGTGCCAAACAGGGTACATTTTTTTCGGTAGTTAAATGGCAAAGATACAGTCCATTTTGGGTATAACAGCAGGTTGTTCATCGTCCTGAGTATGAAATATCAGAAACTGCGATACTTGAAGCCAATCAATGTAATTCTGGATCCGATGCTTAGGCTAGCGAATAAATACTTGATCTTCTGGAAGATAATGATGTAGATGAAGAAATAGGGGATAAAGAAGAGTAATAGCAAGAAGGCCCCGATATCGAAAATCAGGAAGCTAAAAAACAATTCCTCTTCTCGTCAACTAAATTTTTTATTAGCATTCTTCCTTAGCAGATGGAGTATGGTAATACTAAGTTTCTTGACAAGTTTATGGGAAGTAATGCTAAAGTTATCACTCTTGATGAAATTCTGCAGCGGAAACAACAAAGGACCATGTCAAAGACTTGGCCCCTGATAAATATCCGGCGACAATGTACTAAGGATAGTTACTTTTTAATAATTAGATGTCTTTTCCTTTTTATTTACATATCCATATAAGCTTGTAGTATGCGCAAAATATTTTAGCCCTTGGCAACTTTTAAAGTTTGAGAACTTATGTAATATTCACGTGATCATGGAAATTTTTGTGGTCTTTAAGGGTCGTTCACTAGACTAGAACGTGAAACGTGTAAAAAAATTAAATAAGTAATACTAATTCAGATTTATTTTTTTAGATGAAATCTGGCACCACACTCGCAGCTGATGCACAGACTTTTGCGAATTCTGCGAGTACTGGGATGCCAAGCCTTTTGGCACCCAAGTACATGTATACCCTTCAGGGATTAGGTTTATCCCCAGTCCTATACAAACTTGTGTGGGACTATGGACAAATCTTATCCCTGAAGGGAAGTTCATAAACCGGCACTAAGTCACTAATCCTAGCAGTTCCAAGCTGCTGCATACGCGTTTATCTACGGGTCCTGCTCCACGTGTAGGATCATTAGGTTATTTTTGCTAATGCTTAGTTAAGTCGAGAGATAAGCCGTGACATGTGGAATTAAGAACATTTGTAAAGAATAAAAGTCTGGTGCGTAATAGAGTCAAGAGAACTAATTTTGCTGTATTCCTCTGAAATTTTCTAATGAACAAACAATTTTTTTATGGGATTCTTGAACCTGATTTCTAATATAATTTGAAGGTTTCCAGATGAACTTTGAGGAATAGTGCATAAATTTAAGCCTTCAACGTGATGTAGTGCGGTTGAAAGTGGAAATCTAATAGGTATTGGAGGGACTAACCTTTATTTACAGTAATATTCACTTCAAACTCTTAGTTATCGCTCTAGAAAGTTACACAAGAAGAATTTAAATTTAACTCATCCCAGCGCTTGACATTTTTTTCTATGCTCAACTCTTTGAAATCCAACATCAAAACGGAACCAATAGAAAGCGAGGCCCCTCATGAGGTACTGTGTAAAATGATTCTCATATATTTTCAAGAGTTGATTCTAGGTGGGTGCCAAAAAGCATCCTTGCGTTTACCAAACTGTAAAGAGGAGCGGCGTTCATCTTTCCTTATTTTCTTTAAGTGTCAGTATCTGATTCTTATCAAAAGGGGAGAGTAGGTCTCAAAGGTGACAGACAATCTTGTTTTCTCTCCTTCTTTTCTAAATCCCTCTATAGTCCTTAGCATTTCCTTTCGACCCCCAGTCGCATCTACCAGCTTTCCACGTAAACTCATTGATACCTTCTCTCGAGAATTTGCACTCAAAATTTTTTTGAGTAACAAATGGCGCATTTGTATGCAAACATAAATACCACAATCATTACTATTTTCTTGCTGAGGGCTATCATCAAGATTTGTAAAATGTATCGCCTTTCCCAGCAATATAGATAGTTGATCTGTCGCACGCTTTGCCTCATAATAATTTGAAGGCATCAAGCTGTCATAATGAAAGGCTGTACCGTCAATAATGGAAACTAATAGAAGAGACCAGTGTGAACCACATTCGGCTAGGGTGACAGACCGCGCATCATTTATGGGTAAAAAGACATGCGTTGCTTGAGAAAAGTCCGGGAGTGCATCTTTAACGGTAAGAGGATTAGGTGTTTGCATCAACATGAACGCCATAGAAGGACGAAGGAGCACAATATGACAGGAGGGATATTTGCTGAGTTCTTCACGCTCAAGGTATTCTTCCCAAAAAGCAATTGTCTGTCTCAAATCGCTTAATTAGCTAGTTGGACATTAAAGATAAAAGTGAGATATACGTTATCAGTGAGCCAATCATTTTTCAAGGTATCCACATCTTCCTTCGTAACTGATACTCTTACATTAGTCTTGACAGGATCCAGTGAAACAAAGATTCACAAATAGAGTAAACCTACGCCTGACATCAAAATCTACATTTTTGTTAACGGCCAATTTGACAACTAAGATGAGTCGAATGGAAACTCACAACATAAATATACATCTTCGGGTGCCAGCTGATGCGAGTTATCCTTTTTTGTCAGCCACTTCCTCGTACGGAACTTCATGGCTAAGATGCAATTTTTCGTGTGATGAGCCAGAAACTTTAGGTAATGTTTCTATCCTCTAACTCCCGCCTGCTAGCCACCCTAGCTTTGAATAGATCAAAACTTGGTCGAGTCCCATCACCTGGCTACAATTCCGCGTTTGCCTCGCTACCTCACAGAGAGATCAGTGCCAAAAGCATGCGCAGTATATTACTAATAGAAAGAATTAAAGTTAATTAAAAGGAATCTCTAGTAAAAATTAAATCTGGTTCAATAGCAAGTTGAGTAAAACTTTGGGGCACGGTTTGAGTGAGAAATTTTAGAGAATTGGGAGGTGAGTTTAGGAAGAATTTCAAGCAGCATGTAGATCCTGTGCATATTTCAACCACTAGAAAATCTAATGCAACACAAACTGAGGACTTCACTATTTCCCTATTTAGCAAGTCAAGGGTGGAGTCTCTTTTAGTTAAAACTGTCCTACCCCAAAAGCAACGTACAAGCGAGTTTCATGCAGGGACGCTCTCTGTAAAATTTTTTTTATTTAAGCCCAATTTAGATATGATCTGCAAATTTACTTATGATTTTACATGGTGAATTCTTTGGTCCAAAACTTTGTATATTTCAATCTCCAAGATATGAAAAAAAGAGAATTTACTCAAAATAATTTATAAATTTTAATACTTTAAGCAATAGTTAAGATTAAAACATTTGAAATAATTACCAAAAAACTTATTAATTGGTCGCTTGTACGTTACTCTTAGAGTAGGATAGTACATGTACATATGCTTAAAGAATAGCCCATGATATGTTGCAGGGTGGTAAAGTCAGCCCCCGACCCTCTGTATGCAAATGCATGTTTTGACTAGTGGGGCAAATTTATGGACGGGTAGGTGGGCTGTTAAGCCTAATTAGGTATTATCTTTCTCAAAATAAGGTTTAAAGCGATTTTGACGATATAAATTCGTACTCTCATACAAGGATCTGAATTGTGAAAGTCAAATAGATATTATCAGGGTCTTACAAAGGCTTTTAGCCGAGTATTCAAAAATTGAATTTCACAATTCAGATCCTTATATGGGAGTAAGATGTTTTCTTATGACATATGTTTTAGCAAATAACATTACTAAGGGTCAGGGGTAATTTAGGAGCTCAACTGCCTGTGTTTTCTGCCTATCAGAGTGCTTAATCTACCCCTGGGGAGCTGTAGCTCTCAAACTTAACCCAATCTGGATAATGTTTTAGAGTTCAATTCATATCAGGAGTTTAAGTGAATTACAAAAATATTATATATTTTACTGGTCCGGCGGGACTATTCTATGGGTGTCTGAAGATGAGGTAGGTAATAGGCCCCTATTCATTATGAGATTCTATCAGATTAAAGTATTGTGCAAGAGCCCTGCTTTCCAAAAATAAGAAATTATTGCCAAAATTCGAGTATTTTTATTCATTTTTAAATATCTAATTCTGTGGAACTTTAGTTCGATACAATAAAACAGAACTTATTCAAACACAAAAACAAACTCGGTCCAATCAGTATTGTTAGCCCAAGAGGATGCTGTAATTCATTAAAAATTGTGTTCTCCATCCTCATCAATTACTGTTCAACCTCTCGCTGGAATGTTTTTAATCAGGATAATAAAATTCCCAGAGTGGATAGATTTCCAAGACTCTACGGCTAATCGATGAAGCCCATCGTTTGATAACCCTCTTATGCCTTGAATTTTTGGGTCATTTGCCTCAATGTAGTACATCGAATTCCAGACGTACTCATTGGGATTTTAGGCCAGGAAAGAAAGCTTGGCAGAAGATTTGAATAATATTCCTTCTTTTGAGTTCCTCTTTTTTCTTAACTGAAGTGTAGCTAGAAACCCCATCCTGCATCAGTGAAAGGCCGGCCGGAGTTGGAAAGAATTTCCACATCTATAAGCGGTACTATGTTTTCGCACTAGTTTTCAAATGTTATTGAATTCCATATCTTCTTCTATTCCTTTCCTAGAACTGAAAAAAAGATCCCCATACAAGACAACCATACATACTTGCGGCGTTTCTTGCCTGTGGTATGGAGTTATTTATTTTGGCAGAGAGCATGTTCAAGTTGACATCGAGATATTTAAATTCATAGATATCGCCGATTGATTGAGGACGAGATTCCATAATGTTTTCACTTGGAGTCTCTGGCCTCTAATTGGCTGGCATTGATGAACCATCGTAAAGACAATAATAATAATATTACAATCAATTCATCTCTCCGAAAATCTGGTGTTATTTGTGGTGAGAAGTTTGGAAATTACATTGGAGTGTAGGGCAATTAAAAGAAATTCGATGAAAAGGGAATAGGTAATTTTTTTTATTGAAAAAGATTTACAACCTAGCCTTATTACTTAGGGCCACTAGTAGTAGTGATGATAGATGTGAAGTGGCATAAAACTACCCTGAATAAGGGCAATTTAGACTCTGCAAATTAAGTACCCTAGAATACCAAAACTACGGTATGGAATGGGTAATTGAGGAATCGCCAGGGGGAAGTATAATAGGGTTCGTTTCAGGGGTCTACCCCCATGCATTGAAGGCCTTAGGCATATTTTAGACATAAGCTCGCAACAGAATATTATTTCACTCAATGCTCATTCTAACTTCCCCATAACCTTCTTTGTCTCTTGATATCACAATTATCTTCTTCTACATTGTGGAAACTTCAAGAGCCTGAATTTTATAACTCAAGACATCAATTCATCCAGTACCTTATTAGAAGACATATTTTTTATTTCACTTTAAGGTATAACAGTGGCCACCTTGCTCTCCCGACCTAAATCCGATCGAATCTGGATGGAACATAATGAAACGGTTCATTTAGTTCAAATTTCTGGATTTTGACGATGGAAAGTAGCGGTCGCAAGATGAGCTTCGCTGGATTGTGAGAGAGGCCTGGGATTCTGAAACGTCGGAACAGCTTCACGAACTTATTAAAACTTTGCCAAACAGATGCCAAGCCATTATTGTGCTAATGGAGGGGCTACTTAGTATTGAAATTTTTGGGAATAAAACATTTTTCTTTTTGAGCAATCAATCGTAAAATTCACAGTAAATTTTCAGCAAAAATCCGAATTAATAAGGTTTAGTGTCTATAAAAGATAATAAATAGAGTTATTACTTTTAACGAGGAAATCACAAAACAACAAAACGTAGATCATTACCTAATATGTCTACCAAGAGGTGGACTGATCATTTATTGCCCCTGCATGACCGCCGAATTTAGGCTCTGTTCCTTCTTTACTGATCTCTAGCAAATTCAAGTCGCTTTCTCATACTTTCTTGTGAGAGAGGAGGTTTTGCAGTGACAATCTGACGAGAATATCCCCTCTTAGCCATTTCCCGCCAAATCAACTTGTCACTGACATCTAGGTGCGGGAAGACAGAATTTGCAACCTCCAAGTATGTCATTCGACGACCTTCATGGGAGAAAGTTATGAAAGCTTCTATTTCGTCGACTTGTGTACTTCTTAAGACAGGGGATCGCCCACTCGACTTTTGAGGCATGAGCTTGGTCGTATTCATGGTATATCGAACTTGTTTGTGAGTAATCTCGAGTTTTTTGCAGTTTCTTTGTATGAACAGCCCTCCTTGACTAGGAATTTCACCCGGGAATCACTAGAAATCAAAGTAAAGCGCTCTCGTGGCTTCTCGCTTACTTCAAGTCGTTGACTCGCGTCAAAGATTTGGCACATTTATGAGGTTTTGGTGATTGAGGAGGTGTCTGCGGTGGATTCATCTTTACAATAATCTAATATATTCAAGATTTGGTCTCTTGCATATTCATTTAACGTTGAATTATACTCACCAGAAATGTAATTTGAATAACATAGGCTAAAAGATATAAATATCCTGCAGAACTATATAGCTGAAATGGTAATAATGATAGATAAGTGTTGATAATAGATGCCGTGAAAGAGAAGGCAGTAAATCATCATGAGAGGGAAATAAATAAAAGTTTTAAGTAAAATTGTAAAATTGTATTAACACTAAGTAATTGGGAAGAGAGTGTTAAATATTATCTTCTGGTAAGACGAGTATGTAATTATGAGCATGGCAAGACTCGCCTAAATATTCATAACTCTTGTGATGAAACTTGTGATGAATAAAGATGAATAACAATACATAACTTTCACTAGTGAATGATGATCCTGGTTATATAGGCATAATTGATTAAGATTTTAGACTAGCTGGGGTAGAAGACTAGAAGCGTTATAGCGCAGATGATATGCCCAGTATTATTCCTGATAATTCTGGCATGAATAATAAAATTTTAGACTAGCTGGGGCTGATAGCCAGAAACGGTATAACTGTTAATTATATTTCCTGCATAATCCCTGAAACGAAGCTACCCCCAGTTTTTGCAAGGTGACGTTCATTAACGTTCATTATCTTTCCAGCTCTGTAATTGTGAAAACCTAGTTGTTTTACTGATCTTCGGAGGGGGGTGGCAATACGAAATCGAATTATGACGTTCTGAGCCAAACTTATCTCATAATTGTATTTCGAAAATTCAATGTGGCACATCAAGCTTTATAGCCCCTCACTTGGATCAACAAAATTTTTAGGTTTGTACAATTATTTTGTTCAGAAATAGTAGTGCTTTAATGACAATTTTGACTGAAAACAACTTAATAAGAGAAAATGTGCATGAGATCATGGTCAATCTATGCTGCATTGCTATAAAGTGCTACAATAATTCATAGCCAAATGCGAGGAAGACCTCTTTACCCCTAAACATTGTAAATATTATCTGCACGAAGTTTATAAAATAAGGCTTGGGAATAGGATTATCCCTGAGACAAAGCACGTTTACAGTGTCTTAACCCACAATGTCAATTGGCACTAAAGGAATAAAAAAAACAGTGTAAATACTCCAATAGAAATGCTGCTGAGGCAGCTTCGATGTCTTTCATAATTATAGACTCAGTAGGGACAACATATCAAATAATGTTAATAATAAAATACAGTGTCTCAACCCTAGAAATTGTTAAACCTTTCTACTAACCTCGTCCGATTTCTGCATGTATGATATCTTTATTTAGTTCCAGTTCAGTGAGAAATGGGAAAAACTCTATGAAACACAAGATTTAACAAAATATGGGCGCCAAGAAAAAGATCCTATAAAAAGAGCTTTTGCAGGGTATATTGTGCTTAATGCGGTAAAATGCTTTCAGGATGTCTTAGCGAAGAGGTGTAATTGTTTCCTAATTAGACAAAGAGTTTCAAGAAAAACCTGTTCAATCCCTGTGTATTACGCGTACTAACAATCTACAAGGTCGAGACACTGTATAGTCATGCGATGGTAAGTTCTCTACAGTGTCACAACTACTAAAAAGGGCACATTGCATAAAAGATATGAATATTGACTGGGTATTAAGACTCTCGCTAGCCTGTAATAAGATGATTGACAGAATAATAATAATAATAATAATAATTTCCTTTTATTGTGCTATCTGAATCATAGACTATTAAACACATGTAGGTCCTTTCTGCCTACAGGCCAGATGTACCTATGCCTCAGGTAGTATACACCCTCCT
>JAHYSP010001619.1:2037-12614 GCA_019455505.1 Pleochaeta shiraiana
AGATTCTCCGTTACAATCGGAGAGTTTGGAGAAGGGGTAGCTGGGACTAAAACGAGCTGATTTGAGCTTGGCGGAGCTGACCTAGTCGTAGCAGTGCGCGAGGCGTCTGTACCAGAAAAATTCGAATTGAATTCCCCAACATTTCCTNATCATCTCATGGTCTGCCTGCCCGACAGGTGTGCGTCGGTTGCATCCCATCGTGGCGCAGAGGCTAAGTCTTGTCGCTGCCGAAGTGCTTCTGATCTGTGAAACTTGTTCCTTTGTCAGCCTTGATCCGTTGCGGCGTGGTCTGAGAAGGCACTCCGGTGCGTCAGCGGGATGAGGTCCATGGCAATGTAAGCAGCGAGGGCATGTGTGAGGTTGAGCGCTGCATGGCTGGTGATCTTTTTCAAGGTGCTCCGTTGAGCCACAGAGACAGCAAGCGGTAAGACCTTGTGCAGATTCTTTCATTATGCCACTGGAAGCATCGACCGCACTTGATAACATTCGTTTTCCTTGAAATTTTGTGCGCTGATACTTCTACTCCAAATAATTGGAACTTACGCGGGAGGGTAGTCCCAAGTGGGAATCGGGCAATGTAACGAGCTGAGTACAACTGGGGTGACTCAACGCTTCCTTTAGTTTCAGAAACGGCAACTGGTGAAATTCCTCTCTCGTCTGAGAGTTCCTTCTGTACATTTTTGGCCGTGGATTCAATAATTAGCTGATTGAACTCATTCAGGGTGGTGTAGCTGCGCGGTGCAGATGTAATGACTTACGACACTAAGTTTTAAGCCTTCTCCACTCGTGTTGCGCCACCAATTTTTCCTTCGGAGATGAAATATGCAAGTAAGGATTCGAGTTTCGAGGAGGCAGCTTCCGAGGAGGGACGAAGAGCAAGACCCGAGGGGACATGCTGAATTTCCTTAAGTAAAGCGCCATTCTCCCCCAGAAGTTTGCGGAAAAGAGAGAGAAGGGGGTATGTAGATGATAGGCGGACGTTTGAGCTTTGATCCAGTCGAAGAAAGATTCGTTTATCGAGTTGTGGAGGCTTAGGCTGGACCTGAGGTTTGGTAGGTTTGGTAGGTTTAGTAGTTTTGGGTTTAGGAGTTGCGATTTGAATAGAGTTCTCCTTTTCCCTGCTAGCCACATTGGCATAAGAGTTGGGGCGGGACATTTTTGGAGTCGGTGGGACATGCTGAGTTGGTGCAGAGGTATTCAATCGAGAGTCGACGCTCGCGTTCTTCCTCGACGATGATGGTAGTGGACTGCCTCTGACGTGGCTTTCGAAAAACTCCTGTGCGATAGCTTGTAGGCGGTTGAGAAACTCCTGGTAAGTTCCCAACAGATGCTGGGGAAGATTGGGCGCTGAGACTCCCCGTGTAGCTTCGTCTACGGCAGATGCAACTCCGCCGAACATCAGAGTAGCCTCTTCAGCTCTTGTGTTCGCCGCTGTAGTTGAGAGCAGCAGTGTCTCTGTGAGAGACCTAGTGCCACCCTCAGGTGGATAATGTGAGGATTGAAAATTTGGCATAGCGCCAGTAGGGTATCTTTTCGTTTTTAGGTATATCAATTCGTGGGACACTTAATGTAATTGTAGAATAGAATGAACAATTTAGTTTGGTTGAGTAGTATTCCTTAAGTTTTCGTAAAGTGATTGCTTGTGAGAAATGGCCTCCTCGATCATGTGCCATTTTTAAAATTCCTGCCACATCCTCTCTAACAGTACTTTTTTTCGCTTTTCCCCTCACAACAAAAAATAGCTCACCGCCTTCAAAAAAATGATTTCTCGACTTACAAATCAGGGCCCCTCTCTGTATTTTTATTGCACGCTCACAACTAAATGCCCCATTCTTCAGGTATTCTGCAACTTCTCCATACCAGCTGGAATTAAAGTATTTCTTATCTGAGACGCTATCATTTATTTCCACCAAATTACTTTTTAGATTTTCCTCAATATCTCCCTTTGCTTCTTCCTTATTCGTCACTGAGAAAAATCTCTCCATCTCCATTTTTTAATGGTCCTGCCACTCTACGAAGTAATTCTTCATAACCATTTTTACCATCTGTCCATATCCACAATGGATTCTTCTCTCCTTCCTGTACCATCTCCCCAAACTCCTCTAATAGTGAAATGTTACACCCAGTATCCAGAAAAATTGTCCTCGACAGTGCATCTGCCACCACATTACGATTTCCAGCAATCCACCTTACATCAACTCCAAGACATCTCAGTTCTGATGCCCGCCTCGCATAGATTCCATCCAGAGCTTATAGCTTCAATAAATAAGTTAATGGTTTGTGATCAGTTAAAATCACTGATCCACCCACACTTTTAAGCATATGCTCATGTTTTCTAGAAAACTCAAGGATAGCGCACAACTCTTTCTTATACATACCGTAATTAAATTGAGATTTTGAGAAAGAGAATGCGTCGTATAAGATCAGTACCTCAACCATTTTTCCATCATCTCGAGCACGTTCTTGCGTTATGGCGCACCCGGCGCCGTACAAGCTTGCATCGCTATACATCTTTACTGGCTTCAAGAAATTACATCCATGTATTTCTACTGCTTGCACACACTTCTCCTTTAATATCTGGAACGATGATTGTTCCCTTGACCCCCAAATGAATTAAGTGTTCCCTGTCAATACCGTGAAAGGTCTTTTTATTTCAGCAAAGTTCTTCACCCAATTCCTTGTTATACCAATTGCTCCAATGAACTTTCGCACACCTGTCGCGTTTTTTGGTACTGGAAATTCTCTGATCTTATCACATCGTTCTGTCTTGGTTACTAACTTTCCATCCGCCTTATGCCTCACCCCCAGGGCTACTATTTTTGTCACAAACAATTCTAACTTCTTGAACGATAATCTTAGCTTGGCCCAGCTCAAGCGTGGGAATAACTCTTCCTCCAATAATTCATACCCTTCCTCAATGTTTTGAATCCATTAAATATGTCATCTATATAGAAAGTTGCACCTGGCAACTGTCCTTCCTCTTTCGTTAGCAGTAATGTTTTCATTCCCCAAAAGTTCTCTGTTGCAGGTACCTGCCTCAACACAAAATACATCAGCTCCGTGAAACTGAAACAAGTCGTACAAGAGCCCTGTGGCATACGGGTGGGTTGAAGTTGCCCCATTCCCGGCATTGAGAACGCAAAGAAATGTCGATCCTCCGGATGGACCATAATTGCCCAATAACCATTCTTTAAGTCCAGCTTAAAGAACATCTCATGATCTGGATGGCCCAGATAGTCGTGACATCACGACATTAACTCAACGAAGCATCCTGGTTTTTCCTCCACAAAATTTTGGTAGTTGAACGTCAATCTTGGCTCATCCCACTCCCCTGACTTATCGGACTTGTCAACTAGCTGAGCCATCGCATTACAATCTGATAACTGGCCATTTGCTTTAACTGTGGACTCATATAATCCATGTTTTAGGCCATCGCTAATTATTCTTCTCATCCAAAACTCTTTCCCTGGCGGCCAGCGCCTTTACCTTGGTCTAGAGAACGGCTTGGTTCTCTCTTTTATTCGTACTCTGTGCACGTATAGATCAGTGTAGAGTAGGTCCTCCAAATAAGTGGAGTTGAGATCTTTGTATGAATATAGTAGCCTTGTCAATTTATTACGTTGGTCTTCTGGTAACGTTCCTATCTTGATTCCTGTCTTAAGAAACCACTCGTCAATTTTTCCTTGGGAATCCCGCGACAACTCTCGTTTTACTGGTCTTCTTTTTTCTGAATATGTCGGTATTGTTCTTCCGTTCTTTGAATTTTCTATTCCACTCCCTGGCAAACAATACGACGGTCCCGCGTCGCTATAACAACTTCTAAGTCTGTCCAGCGATCCTTCTATTTTTCCGTTGACTGAAGCTTGATCCCAACATGCTCTTCTTTCTCTATTTCTTCCTATCCTTGGTGCATTTAAGTGATCCTCCCAACTAGGGAGGTTTCGAACCCTATACAAAAAGTTATCCAAATTTGTGCTGCTCGCCTTTTTAAGACCTGCTCAGGCCTATCCCCTTTCCCGAATCTTCTTCTACAAACAGATTAGAGAGATCTTCATCATCCGACGAGACTTTTTCATCTGTATTAGACTCCTCTGATTCCTCACTACTGGATCCTACAAAATTCACTTGTTTCCTTACTTTTGGACACAATACCAGCTTGTGCTTTTCAACTTCAACAAAAATAGGACCCTGGGTCTTCATTATCTTCTACCCTTTCTCTGGGTCACCAATTTCGATTATTGATTCCCTGATCCAAATCTTGGCGCACAATATATGCAACCATGGTAATCCCAACAACAAATGAATTTTGTCCGAGTTCCTATTTGAAAGTGGACATATGAATGCTTCCACCTTTCTCTATATCCCAAATACTTAAATCTCAAACTGGGAATAATGTGTCAGGCAGGCTGACGATCCATCTGCAACATTCATTGTTAGGCCGTTAAACCCTCGACTTTGCAGGTTTTTTATTGGTAACCCGAATTTTTCCAGAAAGCCTACCGTAACAATTATCATGTCGGAACCCTGGTCAGCTTGTGCGACATTTGTTGGTAAGTAAGCTCTTACCTCCTTCACATCTTTGTCTTAATTTCTACGGGAATTCTAAATGCCTTTTCGTTCACAATATTTTTTGACCCTTCAATCTTCCCAAATAAAACCTCTGAATCGCTTATTATGCTTGATTCCTTTTCTTTTGCTTTCGGCACCTCCTCTTCCATCCTGTCTTTCATAATTCTCTCATTAATTTGAGTTGAGAGCTTCAGAAAAGCTTTTGATAAGTCAGGGAAAATCTGAAAGAATTCCATCAAGGATAACTTCACTTTTATATCCTCCGCCAGCTTCTTATAACTGACTGGTCCTTTTCCTTGACGACCAAATATTTCCCGCAAATGTTTTTTCGTTCTCCTTTCTCGCCTAATTGTTTTCCTTCGAGACTTAGCTTCTTGCTCATAATTATCAAGGATGTCATTTATGCCCATCGGTCTTGGATGTTTATTCGAATTGCTCATGTTTAAGTAAGACTCTAGTGTCAGAAACTCGGCTGACCCTTCACGAGTCGATTTTTCTCCTGATAGTTGAGTCTTCTTTTCCTCGAAGCCTATGAACTCACTCATGCACCTGGAAGAGTTTTCCGGCACATCTTTGCAAGGAACTCTGTCAAATTCTTCACATGTCATGCCTGGAATTTCGTTTATATTTTAAGGCTCTTGAGCCTTACGTGGGACCTGTTTGTTTTCATTTTCCCCAAAGCTTTTGTTCCGCCAATTGCTATCATCTATTTCCCTATAACTAAAACTTCCATTGCCACTGACACCAGCAAAGTTAGAATTAACACTGCTGAATATCATATCTCTTAATTAGCTCTGCTACCAATCCTCCAACGGTCTCAATCCACATTCAGACCTCTGGTGACCAATCTCACCACAGCGAAAACATAAGAACCCCATGCTTTTATCGAATGCCCTAGATCCATTCACTATCGGATGTCTTGATATAGATCTTGGTGGAGTGCTTCTGGGTACGTTTGACTCGTTTGGTCCATGGTAACCCCATTTCTGAGATTGATTGCTATGATTTAGATTTTCATAAGGCTTCTTTTCTATTCGAGCCCTCTCTTCTTGACCCGCAGGATTTGCTCTATTTTGGAATGTAAGCCTTATTGATGGCTGAAATCCCTGCTCGTGAAATTTTCGTGGCACTAGATCTCTTGTCATATCCATTAGTTGCTGATCTAATTTTCTCGTCTTATTTTTCTGGCTAATTTCAGTCAAAACTGATCTTAGCGGCCTACCGTTTTTCTCCATATGTTGTCGTCGGAGCATCTTTACCTGCATTTTTTCGTATTGTGCTTTTTTAACTGCCTCCATCTGTCTAATTCCAGCTGGTGCTTTCTGAGTCAGCTCAAATGCGCTTCGTAGGCTAACAGGCAGCGATGTCGTGAGAACTGTTCTTTTCAAAGCTTTATCGTACATCCCACGAAGAAATGCTTTTATTATCCCACCCAAGAGAATCAGTTCTGACGGACTCAATGACTCTTTTTCATTTACTGGTGTATCTCGTGTATGACTCCGACGGAGCAAGTGCTATGCTCGTCCATAATATTCCGACAGGGTCTTACTAGGCCCTTGTGTGAGATTGCTGGTGTCCTCTTGAATTGTGTCCTCACTCCTGTCAATCACAAATCTGGCCGGAAATTGAGCAAGAACGGCTTCCTTGAAAATTTTAACATCTTCCTTGGTTGGTTCTTCCAGCTGCTTTGTAAAAATTTGAAATTGAGGAGTTGGATCAACCCAATCTGCGGCTTCTCCCATGAAGTTAAGGTCGATTGATTCAAAGAAGACCTCCGGAGTCTCAACTACCTCTGCTTCCTTGAGGTCAAATGCTAATCTTCTTAGCCACTTTCCTGCAGGCTCTGATCCATCATATTTCCCACAAGATTGGTATCGTCTTGTACCCATCTTTTTATCTGCCATTGATGGTCATGCTAATTTTTCAATCAAATCTTTAATTTCAGAGAACTCTATTTTGCTTCCTGAAGCCACAGAAGATCAACTCCTATGTCCTATATAAAAAAAAAACGCCCTCTCTGTACGTGAAACGTCTGCTCCTAATCTTCCCCTTAACTCTTGCCGCCCAGGTCTTAAAACATAGCCCCGCCCACTTAACTTACTGTACAGGTCTCCAAGGGTTCTGAATATATCCATG
This sequence comes from Pleochaeta shiraiana, assembly GCA_019455505.1. NCBI lineage: Eukaryota > Fungi > Ascomycota > Leotiomycetes > Helotiales > Erysiphaceae > Pleochaeta > Pleochaeta shiraiana. The sequence continues at coordinate 8,743 of JAHYSP010001619.1, forward strand.
GAATTATAGTTAGTCTCTTTTTGGCGATGAGCTTCATACAAATATAGAAGCTCTTGGCGCTGATCGTTTCAAACGAAGTCCAATTCGGCTTAGTTTCAGCCCCTTTTCAAATAATCAATAATATTGATTGGCCGTATGCACGTACTAGTTGATTCGCTACGAAATTTATATCCGTGCATTTTTCTACAGATTTCTGATTTTGGAAATCATGTTGATCGGATTCTTTTTTTTCAGAGAAGATTTCCTAGAGTTTCCATAACTAAAATGAATTCACATAATGTTACTAGCTAATAATTAATCTATCCACCTCCAGCTCATACAACAGCTACACATTCCTTGTGCATGCCACAAAGAATTTGAAGAAGAATTTCGGGTTTGGTACACTCTCGCCAGCCTTAAGCACGATTTGTTTGACCTCAGCCCTTTCACGCTGCCTCCCCCAATTAAATTCACCATAGCGATCCTGTGTAAAAGTTTTCATCAAACCCCATACGTTCTCGATAGGGTTTAAATCAGGAGAGTAAGCTGGCCAAGGCGTAGGTTCGTTACCAATATCTCTAAGATAGTTTTTCACAACTGCCAACAGTATGGACAGGTGCGTTATCATGCATGAAGGTGTAATGAGTACCTGTGTTCTCCATATTAAATCTCATAAATTCTATAACTTCTGGTAGAACACATTAACGGTATCTTTCCCCGGTCATCGTTACCCAATTCCTTTCCCAAAAGATACATGGACCTGCCGTTATCCCGGCGAAACAACTCCAAAACATCCAAATGTTATTTTTCTTGTATCTATCGACAGTGCAAGTGCTATCATACTCCTCGTGTGTCTTAACAGAAGGTCAGCGCTTGAGTCATTATCGTCAGTGAATTACTTCAAAACTTACCTTTCTTAAGACGAAAACTTTTTTCACTCTACCATAATTTGAGTAACTCTCGTCACTCCAAATAATTTTAAACCACTCGTCCAGATTTAAGTGCAGGTGTCCTTGTGACCATTCTAATCGTTGCTTCTTATGATCCACGGAAATAGAGGATTGTTCCTGGCAACAAAACAGCCGTAGCCTCTTCGCCTGAGAGCATTACGTATGGCATGTTCCCCGACTTTCCACTGAGGAAAATTGATCGCAAGTTGGAGGTAAAACATCTGTCGAGTTTGCCGGGAACGGCAAACAAATTTCTCAAGTTAATCAACCTGCTCAGTGGAAAGCTTCGGACGACGCACTGAACTTTATTTTTCGTTTGAAATGCCCGATCGAATCGTGTTTTTAACTAGGTTTATAGAAACTCCGAGCATATTGGAGATCTCTAAGTTACTTTTTGAAGCTTCAAAGAGAGCAAGAATCTAATTTTGATAAGCTTGTATAGAAAAATAGTAATTCTATAGCTTTGATTTTCCCTGAATTTACATACCTTTAGACGGTCGGGCTGAATAGTTACGTTTTGGTTGAGAAACCTTGAAAGAACTCATCTTGTAAAATAGTTGCGCTGGAAGCAATTTTTTGGCCACAGTAAAACAAAAATAAATGTTTTAAAAATATTGAAATGACTTTATCAAACGTTGGATATTAGTATAAGATGGATGACTGTTATGAATTAAATTATAATACCTAGGATGGTGGTATTTTTGTAACGATAGAAATTATAGGTAGTGGATGCTGCTACACTAAGGGTAAAAAGATAGTTGAATGGTAAAAATAAGTGAAATGCGGAAAAATTAAGAGCACTATTCAATAAGCGAGACTTTCATGTAACAACATTCTTGAAGTATTTCCCTCTGTAATTGTTGAAGTCTTGATTTGTGATACGCGCCAGCTCCATAACTTCACAGGATTCCAGATATCTAGTATCTTCTCCGTCGAGGACATCTAGAGTCAACTGATCAGGAAATGACAGATTTCTTAGGGCATCATAATTGATAAAGAGGGCTAATTCTTTTGACAAACATTTTCTCACGCGTGGTGACAATCTCTGGTTCCACCAAGCGACAAAAGGATAAGGATCGTGTCCTTGGCGAAATGTATAGTAATCCACCAAAATCTTATCCTCGTTTATTTTTTTGCGTGCCTTAAGCGTCGCTTTACAGCCTAATTTTTGTCAAGGTGCATGTGTAGTCCGAGAATTATTTTTCTGGCAGTTAGACCTGGGTGAGCCCCAGAAAGGACAGCGGAAATGTCGTGTCCATTCGTAAACAGGTTGCCTTCCACGACGATTGGAAAACTACATTTCAGTTAGTGGCCAAGTCCATTAAGAAATAGCATATTCAAAATGATATATCTCGTCTTTTCTTGTAACGTTTTCCTTTTCAGATTGTTTTTGCCATTTTGATTGGTTGATTTCACACTCAAACCATTCCAAGGATTTCTCTTCCTCAAGTTTGACAGTCTTAAAAGGTTTACTATTTTATAGGGCCGAATTTAGAATAGTCCTCTTCAGGTTAAAATTGAACAGTTCTTCTCCCATTGTGAGCTATAGAAGCCGTTAGCACACCTGTAAATGTAATATTTATGTTTTCGTTACGATTCGAACTTTCCTGGTTTTTGAAACTCAAAAGTTAAAAAAAAAATATGCCTGTTATATTTATTTGTTTGCGCGCAGAGATGACTAGGAGAACTTTTAAGAGCAGAGACGACATTGAGAATGTTAAGCGGGTGCGAGAATTGTTCAGCCCTGAATGTTTTTGGAACTGACTTGATTACTGGATGGCTCGCATTGGTTGGGGGGGAGGAGCCCAAAAAGGCAGGTGTTTATTTATTTATTTATACTATTTAAGGTCCTAGGCATACGCCCTAATGTCCACTTTGGGTCCAGGACCAGCGGAGCCGGTAAGGATCATGGCCTCAGGCATGCCCTACTCGTTCACGCCCGTTATTTACATAGGAAACAAAGGAAATAAAGGAAAGACAGTAAGGAAAGAAAAAGAAAAAGGAAAAGAAAGACATAAATATCAGAGCTAGCCTAGCATTTCTCATACCAGATTCTAACCCGCCTTTTCAAGTTCTGGCATTCTATTAAGTACCCACCTCGCGTCCAGCAGAGGATGGGTTAGACACTTGGCTCCCGAAGCAACCTGTAATTTGTGCAAATTCTTTAAATTTCTTGAANGGTGACGGTGATAGGCCGCGAAATCACCATGTCCAGTTCTGGCAGCTATTAATCTATGTAGTAGCCGCCGTGGTAACGCCAATTCAGGTGGCTTTTTCCGACGCATTTTTAAATCTAGGTCTTGGTACCCAGGGGGGCACACTTCAGACCACTATTTCTCAACTAATTGTTGACGGCGTTGCTGCGTAAGTCGGCGCAGATAGGCCAGGGTAAGAAAACTAGGCTAAGTTGGCCTTTCAGGAAGATTTCTTAGGGCATTACGCGCTTCTGCGTCTGCTTCTTCATTTCCCTTAATATTTGAGTGCCCTGGCACCCATCTGAACTCTGCCTTCATGTTCTTGGCTAAGTTGTGGCAAAGGTAAGTTAGTTTAATACAGGATGACGATTTTCCAGTTTGAAGAGCCGTCACTGCAGCTTGATTGTCTAGAAATACGACTATCTTCTCGCTGTTTTGTCTCACGGACAACGCAGCTCGGAGTGCTATTGTAGCACCAAATACCTCTGCATCATACACTTCTCCTCCGTGTAATATGCCATGTCCTTTTTGAAAGGTAGTCCCTCTACGTTGGATTACGTACCCCCAGGATGAACGTCCGGGGCCCTCTGAAGACCCATCGGAGTATGCACAGATATCTTCTGAGGTGATCGTCCTCATTAAATTTTTATGATTAATTATCCCGACTGACTTTGTACCAAGAATTGAAGTATGTGTAGGGGCTGGGAGTGGCTCTGCGGCTTCTCCTTGCGGTAGTTGTCGAAAAGCA
>JAHYSP010001626.1:26491-37985 GCA_019455505.1 Pleochaeta shiraiana
AACTTTTAAGTTGGATCATCTCATTTATATAGACACTGCTAATATGTCATAGGCTTGAGGCTGCATACACATTTAAATGATTCACAAAAAAAAAAAAAAAAGACTAAATTAAAGGTAATGACGCTTAAGTCGGTATAATTTCTTGCACGTATAATGACCTGGGTATACTTCTCAAGAGTCATCGAGAAGCATGTTGAGCCCTGAAGTTATCAATCTTGAATAGTTAGATCCCACCAGCTTGGTTAAAATAGTCCTATGATTTGAAGATGACCATATAATTAGATGTCTATTTTTTACGAAAAATATTTCAGCTCAACCCTTGATCGTTTCTGTTGAAAATACTTAGTTCCTGGATTTTTTTTCGGAATTACCACGATAATAAGCAAACCTTTGAACGAAAACACTAAATGCCACAATTTTCTGTCGCGTAGAGTTCTTGAAAACCCTCAAGGAAAATCTGATTCTCATTGACGCATTGATCAATTGAGTTTAATTTTTGAAAAGTCTGTCATCGTAAAACACCACGCATAGTAGCTCCTCTAAGAATATGTAATTTTACAGTCATGCGAGTAATCTTATCAAAGGCTCCCTACCTTTCACAGTTCGGCTTTCCATCAATTACTCACTAAAAGCAATCAACTTTTCCTCTAAAACGAGTTTAGTTTGATACAACCTTGATAACTTTTGAGGCAGTTTCGCATTGGTTTTGCCACATTTGAGAGATGCAATTGATAATTATTCGAATCTGGCTTGGTTTGAGATATGGGTCATCTAAGAAAATTTCAACAATATTATCGTGACGAAAGTCATCTTACTAAATAACAGTGGTTATTAGCTCATTGGATTAGGTCGGGATAAATTCTAGTTTGCTGCGTAGTTGATTCCGGAGGCCATTACTTTCAGCAACAGATTGGTGAAATCTGCGTCGTCAGCCAGTCATCCCAGGAACTTAAGTAATAACTAGAATGAAGGCAGGAATAATGGTTGTCAAAAGTCTTCTCTCATAGAGTTTTGAGCAATTTTTTTGGTCATGTGGGTATCGACTTTTGTGATGTCTTGCGGTTAAAGGGTTCTCTCGAGGATAATAAAACAGATAGCTAGACACCGGAGATACATTAAGTGTACAGCGGTAATGACGGATCCTATTTTTTATGATGTGTCATTCAAGGCGCTTGGTAATCTAGCTGATGCTTACATAAATTGCGTTGTTTAATGATAAATTGGGCATTAATTTGCTGATATTGCGTAGTTATTTCTGCCATTCTAGATGACTAATCTCAACCTCAAACTACTCCAGGAAATTTACTCGTTCTTACGATTAGCTGTCCGAAGAGACGTTTTGGAGTTGGTACCTTACTTTGAATCAGTCGATTTTAGTTCAAACACTCATTAGTGTGACGGATGCATTCTCAAATTATGACTAGTGGATGTGGCTTGGGAGATTGGAGTACATGTAGGCGTGCTAGTCTGTACTATACTCCCTGAACTTTGATCTTTGTGGATAAATGTACATGTACAGTACCACCACTCCATAAAAATTATTGATTAAGAGTCGTAAATGGTTCAAGTACTTTGACATATTACATAATTTGGGCGCCAAGAAAATAGATCCATATAAAAGCCATTATAGGTTAGTAGATGCCCAAGTATAGTAAAGCGCTTCAAGGGTCATGCTGCAGACAGGGTAAATGACGACCGGATCAGCCAAAGAGCTGTTACAAGGCCGACTTTAATTCATGCCATTTTTGCTATGTAACTTTCTAAAGGGTGGTCATACTGTACTTGTTACACTGCGCGCAAATAATTTCTTGCTTCTTGCCCCCCTCGAGATTCAGGCCCATCAAGGCTTTAGAATGCAATAAGGATGTTGAGGGGGCAACTATCTGACCAGCTACCTAATTGGGTTTAGATCAGGTGATCTGATCACCGTCATTTCATAGTAGAATTATCTTTAATAATAGCTAAATTTACATTTCACGAATAATATTCGCCATATCTGCTGAATTTCCGCTTTGATAGATAATTAGAACTTGAAGTGTGTAATATCAAACCCTTAGATATAATTTTTTTTTACTAAAAATTTATATTTATAGCTTCTGCGATTTTAATTACGAATTTGAGAGTAGCAACTGCTTGTTGAAATGATTCAGTTCGAATCACCCCTTGTGGGACACTTAAGGGGGGCTATTTAGAAGTCTAGGCCTTGGAGATAGCTTGACACAATAGAGTTTCTCAGAATAATAGATTTAGCTTCAGTTTCAGTAATACAAATATTCATATACATCTAAATGTATATATATATAACTTTGTCTTTGTTGACAGACGACAAAGATTCAAAAATACGAAATCAGATATTATCAAACTAAAATGATATAAATATATACCAAATAACACAGTATAAAATGTCTCGTTTAATCCTGTTGTTCTACCAGCATAAATTATCTCGGCCGACGAGTGAATTTGTACCTGATCAATCGTTTCAGATCTCGACAGTTGGGGTCTGATGAGTAAAGAACACATACGTTTATGCTATATGGCTCTAAATATTAGAAAACGCTTGAGAGGACCGAAAACATGCCCCCTGAAATGAAACTTCATGAGTCTTTCTCATCAACCGAGTTGCCGTTAACCGGTTTATTTTTAAAATGACTTCCATTTAGATCTTGGGAATAACCTGGATTATCATTCTTGTTCTTACTATACTCATCTTGCGCATCATAGTATTCCTCATCACATTCCTCAATATCTAACCTGTTCTCTAGCTCTTGTTCTTCCTCCATTCGCCTGGTCAGCTCCAAATTTATTCGCTCTTGCATGTGAGCAACAGCCTGCTTCAACTCAGAAAGGTAACTTATTCTTTGATCAGGAGTCGGGTTGCTAACTAGGTGTAGAGCCCTTGTGTATGTAAAAACAGAGTCGCTGGGTGAGGTATAGACTGCTCGAAGGGGACGATGAGGCGTCGAAGATGGGGATTCTTCAGTACTACCTGGAGAGCTCATTTGGAATCTGCTCAAATAAAAGTAACTGCTTTGTGAAATGATTGAATATTTTTTGCTTTATCATTGACATTAAAATAATTATTACTTGTAAGGGAAATGATAGATGAGAATTATTAATCGTAATAGCCTAGTTTTAAATGATGAAATCTCCTACATAAGCTTTTGCATGGATGGAAAATGTTTGACATGTGCGAACTTAGAATTCTCTCCATTTTCCAATCATTTTCTTTCGCAATGACGTCCGCTGGTAAGAGGCATCCGTTTGTCGCATTCATTCAGTTCATCAATGATATTTTCACCTGCAACCCAATGCTAAACCCAATCTATCCTGACTATCCACACCGGTCATTACCCTCTTTCCCTCAAGGAATACCTTTCATTCATTTTCTATTATTTATTCTACTCTCAAGCTGAATACTAGATTCTCACTCACATCTCGTCTCTTTTCTGGATTTTAATCGAGTAACGATAGTCAATTTCTACATGAACTATGTCTAATAGGCTCAGAAAATCATCATAGAAAAATCATGTCAACGAACAATCTCTCGATTCGAGCACCGGGAAGCTTTTCTCCTGCTGTTGGACCGACATCATCTTCGCGATCTTTTTTATCCAAGGAAGAATCTTCTTCGTCAGCAGAAGATTTAACATCATTTAAACCTCAGCAACCACGATTGAATACGAACATTCCACGGAATACCAATTCTCCTGTTTCTGCCCAAGTTCAAACGCCTCGTCCTCTCTACTCTCTAGCTCAAGCAAACAATAGTACAAGTAGCTTACATAGTCTTAACTTCTCTCGTCCCACGACACACAGCAGTGCTAATCGCGCAGAGTCTCCTCGAGTTTCCAATCAAGCTACATCAAAAAAATCGTCTAATTCTGATCATCATCGTCATGGAAGGAAACACTCTTCTACACAAGGTAGTTTCGAAGCATATCTACCTACAGCTGCTAGTAACAATCTAAACTCCATCGTAAGTCCTAATGGTGGAATGAGTGCCAGCCATATCGCAGCTAAATCTGCTATGGAGCACCAGACACACGTGAGGCAACGATCGCAAACAATTCCTTCACCTCAGACAGAGAATAGCAGTAATCGATACAAAAGAGGTCCTTCAAATCCGCCAATGTTTAGCTTCACAGAACCTTCCGGGCCCCAAGAAAATAATCATGGAAATCAGATTTATCCTAGTGGTTTTGTTGGGGGTGTCAATGGTAATGTGGCTCATACGGCAGCAAATATGGTCTTCCCCAAATCACCCATGTCTTCACCTGGTCTTGCACCACCTGAGTATACAGGAGAAAGAGACAAAGATAAAGAAAAACCCATAAAAAGTGAAAAAAGCAAAGTGAAACTCTTTTCGCGGCCGGGAAAAATTGGGATATCAAAAGATAAGGAGGCAAAGGCTGGTCCATTAGCGAGTCCGAATATGATGAACTTCACTTCCTTACAGCGTGGAAACTATAGCAGTCTATCGGTGTTAGATACTCAGTCTGCTACGAACTCTTCGTCTGCTACTATTCGTCCGGCTGAAGCAGAAGAAAAAAAGTTGGAAAAAGAAAAGCATAAACACCATTTCCTCAGCAGACAAAAACATAAACTTACTTCCAAGGATGACCATAATCTACCTCTCAGTTCTGCGGCATCTAACTCTAAGCCTGTTGATCCTAATGCTCCTAGTAGCCTCTACAATTTTAACCTACCACTAAGTCCCTCAGCAAGCACCACGTCGTTTTCAAAAAGTATGTCTGGTCTTGATCTCCGCCATGGAGGACGAGCTTTGCGTGAAAAAAAAAAGGAAAAAGAGGATAAATCCGAAGGCAGTATCAGAGAGGGTGAAATCTCATATCCGACTAGCAGCAGTGAGAAGACAGGAGCCTCCAGCCTTGGATCTTGTGGTGCAACATCGTTTTTAGCAGCAAGTAGTATCAACTACGCCTCCTCAATATGCGGTTATGATGCACCAGCAGATATTGCAAAGTATGGGCTTGAAAGATTGGGACCTGAAGATGTATGGCCTTTTTTGAAGACAAAACTACTAGCTGTTTTCGAGGGAGAAGACTTAAGGCTTCCTGTAGAGGATTTAAATCGAATTGTATCGTGAGTAGAAGCTTTATCTCCTTCATCCAAGAATTAATTGCAAAAAAAGATCCTACTTAATTAGGTAGAGAGCTGACAAGCAATAGACTTCATCTTCAAGCCTTTCAACGTAAACGGAGTCCAAGAAAGAGTCTTACTGATGAATTTAATGATCTATTGTACAGCGGCTTTTCATTGCTCGATCAATCTCTACGCTTTACACCTGACGAACATCTCATACCTCAGTTGGTTGAAACATGGATTTTCGCATTTACAGTTATTCTTCCCTTTATGCAAGCTGTTTTCCTCCCATTTGATCTTGAACTTACAAACTATTTTCCCGTTGAAGAAGAAGAAGTAAGTACAGCTCAGGATGACTTCAGTGTTCGAAGTATGGTACTACGTTCCTTCCGCGATGTCGTCATTCTCCCCCGTTTTGATACCCTCAAAAGTCTTTTTCCTAGATTAAATATCGAAAGTGCCTCGCCCTCATTCCCAGAATATAGTATGCTCTCTCCTTTTTTAGATAACTCCACTACCAGGCCAGGTACAGCCATGTCCCTTGATCCAGGTATCGCTAGTTACGGATCTCAAAATACTATCTTGTTCGACCCAATTTCACCGTTCGGTCGTAGTCGTGCATTTAGTAACGTGAGTAGTAACCCGTCATATTCTGATTCATTGGGTATTGGCGGTTTTAGTAATTCTCGGCTTCGCGATATTGAACCAACACTTGAAATCAGCGGGCGTCATGGCACTGAAGTCATAGGACGTTTGCTCCAATGTGTGGGTGTACTTAATTCTGTTCACAATGGTTCAGATGATACAAGTGATGGTGATACTGTCAAACAGAAGATGGCTGAATTGATAAGATGTTTAAAGCTCCATTTGTCAGACAAGGAAAGAGTGGACGGTGAAAAAAGAGCCAAGGTTGGCGCAAGAGTAAGGGTGCATGTTATGAGTTTCGGAGCTGCAATCGAAGTTTGACGCAAATCAAACGAGTTAAGATGGAGAACTATTTTCTGTAAGACTGTGCGATTTTGAATGGGTTTTTAACGCTTAAAATTTGTAGTTTGGGTTTTTGGGGCTGAGCTAAAAACGAGTAGAATCGTCTTACAACTAGATGGTTAAATCATGAATTATCGGCGCTATTGGCGGGTTTGGCTGCTATAACTGATTTGGGCTTGCATTATGAGGAAAACGGTACGGGTAAATAAGTGATATGATATTAAACAAACCCGGGTATTTTTTGAAGTTTAGAAACTAGGTTGGATTAAATATGTTGGGACAAAATAGAGGCGATCATATGTTTTGATTACAAACTCAGAATTTCAATTGATTATCAAGGTTTTTTCTTTTTTCTTTTGAAGATGATGATATCCCGACGTTGTCCTGGCACACTTGTAATCGCAAGAATCAGTGGAAAAAATAATTGAGTTGTCTAGGTTAATTATGATTTGAAAGTATTTAGCGCGATTTAAAATTAAAAATATACGTAATTTTATTGAGGCAAAATGCGATTTGGGAATCTTGTTATTAGTCACTAGATTTAGTTCGAAACATTCTCAAGGCCTACGTCGTATTTACATACCTCTACTCCAATCCTGTAGGAATATGTTTAAATGCTTTGGTCCAATTTCTCGGTGAGCACAGCCCACCTTTGACAGGTGCAACAGATCAAAAGATTTTATTTATAACAAGCCCATCGCCAACCGTTCTAACGCCCTTAACCATCTGTTACACCCCTTACCCTTAACCACTCCGCAAATCCATGCGTAGTAAGATACACAATGGTAACCCGACTGTTTGATTAGCCTGACGATAACTAAGAACTGTGAAATCTGAACGTAAAAAGTTAAATGGCTGCAATATTGAAGTTTGCAAGTTAAATGGTTGCTTCATACTGGATTGCCTTTTTGGCGTTTGCCTCCTATTCTTGGGCTGGGCTTGATACCCGTGCTATGTTGCATCCCGTTCATTTGGCTTTCGTCGTCGGCCTTTACTGCACTCGGTCTCCTACGCTTAGTATTGGTATTAGGACTTGTATTTGCACTTGGTCCACTGGAACATGTCCCGTGTTGGCTATTTTGGAATTGCGTACCAGGTGCTTGGGCAGGACTGCCAATATGGGGTGACCCTCCAGGTAGTTGCATGTGTGCTTGTGCGGGAGAAGCACCCATAGTGAAATTACCCATAGCGGGTGTTCGAGCATTTATGGGGTTCTGTTGCTGTCCGACATTGCCACCTGCATTAGAAACAATATTTGCTACGTACTGATCTAGGGCATTGGAAGGGGTAAGTTTTGGATTATGGTGGGAGTATGCAAACAGTGGGTTCATTTGGATCATTACTTCGGCGAGCTATGCAGTGTTAATTTAAGTGCACTGAGTAGCAGAACTGCTTACCTCAAGAAATCGAAAAACTGAATGAGTGATACCCATACTTGGCTTCACTTTGGATACAGGCAACTCTATATCCGGGGGGGGTTGCTGAGGAGATTTCATCATTTTAAGCTTTTTCTTATTTATTTCTGGAGATGACTTCCCGTCAGATACAGAATTGATTTTATGCCACTCTTTTCCCCATAGGTGAAGTGGCCTTGCGGCTTCTACCACTTGTGTTCGGGGTAAGAACTCCTCATGACTGCTAGTGTTAAATTCAAGAAGTTCAATCTTCTGCTGGGCGTCAAAATGGGCCTTCATTGTACCCGAAGCAACTACCTGTATATTGTCAGCTATGCATCTTTATTAATAGTGATGTGGGTACCTGGGCTCCAGTTTCAAACCAATAAACGAAACTTGATTTTTGACTCTCGATGTAGTGATTGTTGTTAGGTAACTCTTTCTCGGTTCCCTTTTCTAATATCATCTGAATTCCTTTGATGCCGCTCTCGAAATGGGTATGAAAATACCTTGGTAGTGCAGGAAAGGTGATTTCATACTGCTTGTTAGATTTTTCATCCATCACCCAAACAGAGTGTCGTAGAACACCTCTTGGAGAGAAAAATTGATCTACAAATGTCGCCCAGTAGTTGAGATCATCTCGTTGCTTAGCACCTTGTGCAGCTAGCCTGTGGGTAGAGTTTGCCATGTAAGACTCTAAAGAGTTTGTACTGGATGTAAAATTGCTCAAGTGATCAGCAAAAAGCATTAACTTCATTAAACACTGACCCTTCATTCGTTCCCCTTGCCTCTGCTGCTGCTGCTGTATCATAGCAGGAGTAAGATGCGACTGTATAACCGCAACGTGTTGAGGTGTTGGCTGTGGACCGGTTTGGGAATTTGGCTGGTTGGGTTGTGACTGAGCCTGAGAATGTTGTTGTCCCTGATTTTGCTGAGACACTGCCGCTGCCGCTGCCGCATGTGCCTGTTGTTGTTGTTGATGATGATGTTGTTGCTGTTGTTGTTGTATCATGGCATTTTGTGCTTGTTGAATGTTCTGATTTTGCTGTGGATTCATTTGATTCGGCTGAACAGGATTATTTCCACCCTGAGATTGTACATTTGCTTGTTGATGCATCGCGAGCTGCTGTGCAAGCATCATCTGTTGCTGCTATAGCTTATGGCGTTAGTTAAGCCTGTGCTCTGTAAAGATGTTTGAAGCATTCAGAATAAAATACCTGATGCTGAGCTTGTGCTTGCTGTTGTTGTAAGCTATGCTCTGCCTGCTGCTGAGCAGCCTGGAGATGTTGAGGAAGATTTACAGGCCGCATGGGTCCAGTTTGGCCACGCATGGCTTGAAACTGAGCTGGACTCATCCCAGGTATTCCGTTTGACATATTCATGGGCATACCACTGTATTGTTGAGCAAGCATAGCTTGACGTTGGGCTTGTCTCTGCTGTGCCATTAATTGCGCCTGATGCTGGTGCATTTGTTGTAACTGTGTGTTACTTGCAACTGTAGTTCATGCTATATTAGTACTTTTGGATTATCGGTCAGGGCTTTTATGGTTTTTTGTTCTTTAAGACAAAACGACTCAAGTAGCTAGACTTACACATAGCTTGCTGCTGAAACATTTGGGCCTGGGCTTGTTGTTGTTGCTGACCTGGACTCAAGTGTTGTAAGGCATGCGCACTTGGTCCACCGGCACCAGATGACATTCCACTCATCATCGCTTGTCCTTGTGAGACTTGAGGCCCTGATGCAGAAACTCCCATGTGCATTTGTTGAGGCATGCCAGGACCCGGGTGACCCGGATGACTTGGGTTATGACCCATCGGATGGCCTTGAGCTATCACTGTATGTTGCGGCATCCCACCTGTGTGCGGTGAGTAAGCCTGGGCTATACTTGTCATCATATTGTTCGAAATGATTTTTCCCTAATTCTTCAGATATGGTTGGAATGAGCTTCTCTTCAAGGTGTGATTGAATTAGGCTGTGTCAGTATTTTTGTCAAAGTAAGTCAGACTTCGCTAGGAATGTTTTTCGTAGAATGTTTTTGAGCTTAGAAACCTTGCGCCACAAAAAGTTTATAAGTTTATTTGATGTATATATGATAGCCGGAATACATAGATTTTTCTATACTCTTTAAGTCAAAATTTCGGTGCCAATTTTGAACAACTCATTGATATATCAGATGTATCAATAGCCTCCGCGTCAATGGGAAATGGGGAGGTAGTTGACCATATAAGTCTGGGGGGAAGCGAGTCGTTGAGAGTTTTGCGGTGTATGTAGATAGAATCAGAGATATCGAGTTATGTTTAAGCTAGGATAGTTATCACGCGTGTGGAAAAGAAAATTTAAAAGCGTGGTTGGTTCTTACTTTGGTTGGGCGATAAATCGAGGGCGAACGGGGAAAAGTTGCGGCAGTAGTCCAGGATCCGAAGCTGTAGTTCTGATGGCATAAATTTTCGACTTAAATGGATGGCTTGCTGATATCTTGTTGGATATCATATGGAAGGGGAAAGGTCAAATAATCTCGCTGCTGGGTCGTCGCAAACACGGTAATGGAGAATGAGAGGTGGCCGACAAACTCAAACTCGGGTCAACATGGGGCCCACGTGATCTGATTTAGTGGTACTTAGCCCACTTTAAGACTAGTACCACGCTAAAAAAATCTGTCGAAAATTTTTATAGTATAAATGTGTCGGTCTGCCCAGTTTGATATCAAATCAATCTCCTTCTTACACAATAACAAATCTCATTCTTCAAATCATTCAAGTTGAATGTACTATAACTTAATTTATGTAAGTCAAAACCTAAATTCACTCACTATTTTGAACTTTTTCCGATGATGACAACACCTAAAATGACTTCTTTTCCCAACTTAGTCGACCATGGTGAAGATTATGCTGTTCGGGGTTTCTTTGCGAAGGAATCTTGTTACTTGCCAGTACATATTGTCTGAGGAAATTTCAAAATTAACTACAATTCTAGTAAATTTTCCAGAACTAACTATTGCAGAGGTTTGAATTTGTTCAATATGTCTCCGTAAGTACAAGTCTCTTCCTATGTTAGGATGATTGGACCACTTAATTACTGCTCTTCAAAACATATGTGAGTTATTAAATTTAGGCTTCACTCTTCTTATTCCATGATGAAAAACACCACCTATTCGCAGTTTTCACTCGAGTCCCAATTAGAACCTAAACTTAGGGACAAATGAGGGCCTAATCTTCCTTGGATGTCTGACAAATAAACTCTTATTGCAATACCACATTATATTAAAAACTGAAAATATCTAACTGATAACGACAGACTACCACGAAGCTCTCGCTCTCGCTCTCGCACTACCTATGTTGTCCAAACCTCATCTGATAAGAGTGACGAAGCTTAGCATTATATCGCTTGCACCACAAATTGTCTGTATCTATGGGTATTCTTGACTAAATTCAATACGATGATTAGGGCTGATCAAAGTTCAATTCTGATTTACTCAAACAATTCCAAATTACAAAGGCATCCCATGAAATTGTGCATGCATATTTACACATAAGTATGCGTCGGATTATCACAAATCGAATCATCAATCTTCTGGTTCAAATGAAATTGACTCGGGAATCCTTTTGTATATCTTATTTTCATGTACAGCTTTTTGTTATAACTTATTTAAATCTTAGTTAATTATATTGCAACATTTTTCCTGTAACTGTTTTCTATTTGAAATCCTGATCGTTGATAAGTGAAAACAATACCATCCAACTCATCAAGCCATCATTAACTGAAAATAATATTACTATTTTTTCCTCAAATATTTACTCTGGTACACACACCCTTTAGTCTGCCTCCGGTTATATAAAAAACTTCTAATTACCGGGGACAGACTAAAGGTGTAATTCAGAGTGGATTAGTCTCTACAACCTATTTCCGATTCTTTTATGTGATTCAGTAACTGAAATATATCTTCGTAGCGCGCTTGAGTCATTGTGGTAATATATTCTAGTTCATACTAATTAGTGAGCACAACATAAAC
>JAHYSP010001633.1:0-10050 GCA_019455505.1 Pleochaeta shiraiana
TAGAATCGAGGGACTAAACTATGATGTAAGTATCAAGGCTGAGTTATCAATTTTTTTTGATATTTCGTAAAGTTATTTGTTTCGATATAGCATTTTATTCTTGTCAGATCATAATCCAATTGTTGAAAAAAAACTGGACGTTGGTTGTTTGAGGTCCATCGGAGTCGCCGAACAAACACATAAGCTATGTTTATTAAGAGCCAATAAAGATGCAGGAACATCTGAGAATAAAAAATGACGTCATTATTCGAGAAAATGATTTTAGCTTCACCAAAATGGTTTTGACAACGACAACGAAAGCTCAGAGAGTGACAATTGGAAAGCACTTGAATGTTAGATAAAATGTATATATAGAGAAGACAGATACTTAGGATAGACAAGCAATTCTACATCTTTTCATTCAATAATCAAATTTCCCTATTAATTTGACAAGATCTTAGTCTTACCTCTTATTATACTTTTTCCGACCCGACTTGACCTGTTCCGCTCTGATCCGACCCGTTCCAACCTCTTCCAACCCGACCGTACTGTTTCGCCTAATTTTTATTAATACTCAGTTTGATTCTAGTCCTGACACTCTGAGCTATTTAGAATTCGTTAGAGATGCTGCAAAGTTCATTGTTGTAAAGATCTTGGTAGAAGAATACCCCAGAGAAATAAGGCTTTGATCCAAGTCAATTTTAAAATGTAAAAAGAGTTATGCAAGATCAAAATTCACTGATTCAAAAAATTTTCTCTTTTCCTACAGAGATCCGCTTTACAACTCTAGAGAAATCAAGATTGAAGGGAAAACCCTGTGAAGTGGAAATGAAATAGCTTGGCACGAAAATTAAATGAAATAAAAACAAAGATAACACATTATTTCACTCCATTCTCACAAAATTTGATGGCACAAGACCTTCATATTCCGACTCAGAGCCATGTATTTGTGTTAACATAGATTAACAACATGGTGCACAAACATATTCTTTGAATATATGAAGACAATTAAATTAGGCTTGGATTTTGTGACAGCCAATCATGAAAAATCGCTATTAAGATTAAAGGCGTAGATTAATTGTTCATATTAAATATTGTGTACGAACAAATTTTGACCGGTAGATTGTGAATGTCACACCAAGCCAAATTAGGATGTATTTTTAAAGAAAAGTGTCGGGTTTTAGATTTTTGTCTTAACTTTCTATACATAAACATCGAAAAGTAAAGATGTTAGCTGCGATTTGTTTCGAAACATTCTGTTCCGTGTGAAAGACGAACGAAACTGGGTTTCTGCTGGAGCTTGACCGCATTAGCTCTAGTCATTTTTTTTTTTTTTTAAATAGTGCGCGAGTGCCTAGAAAGTTTCTTAATACCCAAACAACACTTCATCAAAATCCGCATTCATTCCAACTAATTCTTGAAACTTCCATTATTTGTGATGGAAAACTTCATAATTGGTATCATCGGAATGGGTGATATGGGGATAATGTATGCGATGAGGCTTAGTGCTGGAGGATGGAGGTAAATATCTCCCGTCACCACGGAATCCAGTCAGATTTGTTTGATATCAAACCTTGTAAGTCCATCATTTATTAATCATCTCCTACAACGGTGAAACTTAAAGAATTAAGTAATATAATATGATGACTTGAGTGCATTTGGCTCGAGCATCGTCTCCTACTACTTTGACTACCATTCTGGTATCTAGCTTGTAGGATGACCTTCATTGATGAAAAATCTCAGCTACCTTAATTTTTCTCGTCTGAACTTTGATCTCATGACTTATTAAAAGCCTCCAAAAACTTTGCTAGGGACACTGCTAATTCGAATGTACAGATGATACAGTTATTTTGACCCTTAATATTTTTACTCTGACACTTAAAACTGATTCAAATCATTAGAATCAACGCTTGTGATAAGGAGGAAAACTATGAGTATTTGCTGAAGAAATTCAAAGATAATGTATATATATCTGTTCCTATAGAAAACACGAACAATCTGAGAAATTGGTAGGCCCTAATAAATATTCTTCCTAATGGACATCTCGTTTCTCGAGCTAGTAACTATATTATCTATAGCGTGGAGGCAGGGTCTATTGATAGGATCGTGTCTATGTATGGACCATGTATGCCGTTATCAAAAGATATTTTAATCCAGATTTTGATTTTGAATAGCAACAAAGCAAGGTGCCATAGTTGGCGGACAAACATCATGCAAGGCTCCAGAGATTGATGCCTTTGAAAAACATCTCCCTGAAGATGTGGATATTGTCTGTTGCCACTCTTTACACGGGCCAAAAATTGACCCTCAAGGTCAGCCACTTGTAAGCAGCTCATAAATTTCGAGATCATAAATATGGATTCTAAATTAGTAAAATTAGGTGATTATCAGGCATCGAGCATCTCAAGAGAACTTCGAAAGAGTACAATGGGTACTTTCATGTTTCAAGTCTACTCACGTTTTTCTTTCAGCCAGTGAACATGACCGTATAACTGCTGACACACAGGCAGTGACTCATGCCGCCTTTCTTAGCATGGGTAAGGCTTGGCACGCCAACAAACAGTTTCCATGGGAAGTTGCCCGCTACGTAGGAGGTATTGAGAATATCAAGATCAATCTTACTCTTCGCATCTATTCGCAAAAATGGCATGTTTACGCAGGTCTTGCAATTTTGAATCCTTATGCCAAAGAACAAATCCATCAATATGCTCAATCTGTCACTGACCTCTTTAAGTTAATGTTGGGTGGGAATCGTAAGGAGTTATATGAACGAGTCCATCACGCTGGGGAGCTTGTTTTTGGTGGGCGAAGAGGCAACTTGGAACCCCTACTCCAAGACGATATCCTCGATCGTTTTTCTTTGGGGAAAAAAGCTGAAATCCCTCTTCCAAATAATCACCTGAGCTTGCTCGCTATGGTTGATTGCTGGGCCCAGCTTAAAATTGTACCCTATGATCATATGATATGTTCAACCCCACTCTTTCGTCTTTGGCTAGGAGCGACAGAATGCCTGTTTCGAAAACCTGATCTACTCAATGAAGCACTCAGAATAGCCATTGAAGATAACTCATTCAGATCGGATGACTTGGAATTCACGTTTGCGGCTCGAGGTTGGAGTGATTGCGTAATCTTTGGCGATTTTGAAAGTTATCGGGATAGGTTCGAAAGTACACAGAAGTTTTTTGTAAGCAGGTTTGAAGATGCAAATCGAATAGGGAATGAAATGATAAAAACTATACTAGCTAGTTCAAAAAAATAAATAAAACCTGTGAATATCCTTATCAACAAATACAAACACTGGAAATAGATGTTAAAGATTTTTATATTCACGTATAGATCGAATTTTAAATTCACTACTGATCACTCTATAGTTAAAATTCTTGGATAAATTTATAACTTATTCTCTGTTCACACAAAAACCTCGTATCTTTCTAATAAATTACCGCATGGCTAGCGGGGGGAGGGATGACAGGAATTGTAGTACAAAATAAGTAACCTCTCGTCCCAAAGATCCACATAATTCGATTTTTCAACGATATGACTTTTGATATCTAGCTCTAGCACCAGGACCTGTAAAAAATTTTCAGCACCTATATCAGTTTTTAGATAAGAACGAGCTTTACCTCCAAATTTCTTCGGCTCGCACCGTCTATTATCTGCAACCAGCAATGTTCGATCATACTGTACTAGAGATCTCTTTAATTCATTCTTGGAATGCTCATCGACGAATTTCTGATAATAGGCAACAATTGATTTTGATATGGCTTGTCTGATAGCGTAAACTTGGGAGACATGTCCTCCTCCAGTAACTTGAACACGAATATCAACATCGGCAAACTTATCCAGTCCGACAATTAAAATTGGCTCATAGACTTTAAACCTTAATATTTCCGGCTGTACTAGATTAAGAGGCCTTCCGTTGACTTTTACCAGACCTTTCCCTGCCTATTCTCACTGTTAGCATCTTGATTCATTCTTGTGCTCACGCGCTTCAACACGGGATCCATTTTTCATTTCTAATCATTATACCAACCTTACAATGAGCGACAGCGGTCGCTGTTTTCTTCTTGCCGAAGCACTGAACACTTTGTGTAGATGAGGTCATCTTTGGAAATATTTTGAGGAAGGGTGGTGGAAATCTGAAAAATTGTTACTGGAGAGATTGTTACTGATTCGATTATCGATTTCTTTGTGGGAACTGAAATTGATGTTCCTCGGCTAATGAATTGATTGAGTAACCCAATCATAGCTAGCGACACAATGGTAAGATTATTTACCATAAATAGAACTTCAAAATTATCTCGAGTTGAACATGTTACCTTACTCTAGTGGCTCGGAGATTCAAATTGATCTATAAATTGCATGATATGGATCTATAAAATACTCAGTCTCCGATAGAGCTTAATTCTGACAAATTTTTCACAAGAAACTCAGCAATGCGTCCTCTAGGCGAGAAATAACGAAATACATGTATCTTGGCCAATTTGACTAATCAAACATCTTTAATCACTTTGGTTCGTCATTCAGCCGTTGGAGATTCCACATACATTTAATTCTTTGTCTTATCTCAGAAAATTCACAACATAAAACATTACACATTGAATTTTATTCAGCCTCAGTAATATCAGGTCAGAACAAACAAAAAATGTCTCGAGTCCTCAATCAAACCGCGATATCATCAGATTTTCCGTGTGAATAAAAATGGCAACACAGATCTCCCGAGCGCGAGAGGTCGACATCTGATAATACCGTAATTTCTTTAGGTCTAGGGGCTCGGCATTTGACTCACCATCACTCACATGACTCAATATTTTCAATAAATCCAGAGCTCACTCGAAAATAGCACGATAGAATATATCTATGCTGAAGCCAAAATGATTTAAAAGTGCGTCACACGTGCCAATTTATCCCAAACAGGCTCTACAGCCTACCGGACACGGTTGGCAACAAAGAACTATGGAATAGACACCAACAGAAATATCAGCAGATGACCTCAGTGACCAGATCACCAGCAAACTCTCCGAACTATAAAGTAGTCCTTAGTCAACCAACTAGCCTTCACTACCCCGTCACATCACCAAAAGCCAAATAAAGCACAGAGTCAACTGTTACTCGCGTTATCCTATACTGCACATAGCGGATGCCCGTAACTGCAGCGAAAAAAAATAACATTCCCATTCTCAAAGTAAAACTCTCTTCGACCTTTCCTACGGAAGCTTTCTGGACGGGAGACACTCCTAGCTAGACGGCTAGACTAATACAGTTACTATAAAGTGCAGACATTACCCTAACTGGACCCAATATACAAGTTCCTGTGGCTTGCCCTAAAAAACGCATGGCTACACCGTTGTTATAATGTTTGAGTATCAAAGGTTTTATCAATTAAATAGTATAGTCGACATTTCAGAAAGTTTCACCATCAGATAATATGCCTCAGTCTGATAGAAATAATCTAATCATTAATCAGCGTCTAGATGATTTCTGAGCTAACAGAATGACTGGCGCAGGAATATGAATATAGATAAGTTGTCTTGTATTTCCCACCAGAAGGAAGAGAAGATAAAAAAATAACAGTTGAAATTTAAGATACAGTCAATTTATTATGTATATATTTAAATATCTCTACTTTGTAAACTAAATAAATTTCTATCAGAATCCAATCTTGTTGTTTCAGTCCGCCCAATTAAAGCGCTATTTTCGACATAAGCGTTAGGTCATATTCTATAAATTAAAAGTGGAATAAAGAAAGGCTTTTACTAAAGTTTAAGGAAGTTCAAAAACCAGAGAGTGAGCATCATCAAACAGAGATACTTCTACAGAAGGATTTTGTTGCTATGGAAAACATGAACATCACTGGATTTTCATGCGATTTTTAAGACCAGTAGAAAGAATTACAGCCTTGACTCCTAGGAATCTTACTGGATCGACGGCAATCCTGCCAGAGGGTAAAGCTCCTTGCGGAGGTTAAAGAAGAGGTAATACGCTTGGCTACATTCCCGAGCGACTCGTCTACAATCTACCGTAGCAGTAGGGTACATGGGAATATTATCTCACCAGGGAGAGTATACGAGCTGGTCATAGAAAATGTAATGATGAAAGTTTTGTTTGTATAGTCCGTGTCACGAGCCGTGCCTTATCTATGCAAGACCGCAAGTTCACCAAAATAAGTATCGCCTATATTAAGAATGATTTTTCCCATATCCTGCTGGGTACTTTGATACTATTAATGTTGATGATTTACTTGACCAAAATCTGTGTATGCTTAGGATCAGCCGATTCTATTTCTATGTCTACAGATAAATTTGTCTATTCTCTATGGTTGGATTCGGAAGTTTTCGTCAAGTCAGGAAAAACTCAGGAAAATTGAAGACTAAAAATATTGTAGAACTGTATTATCTACTAGAAAATAGACATTCATTCGTCACCACTATTTATTTGCATTGTATTTAGTGCTAGACTGTGTCGGCTTGTTATCCAATGTAGTCTGTACTGTTCAGCTCAGACGTGT
Organism: Pleochaeta shiraiana; assembly: GCA_019455505.1. Lineage (NCBI taxonomy): Eukaryota > Fungi > Ascomycota > Leotiomycetes > Helotiales > Erysiphaceae > Pleochaeta > Pleochaeta shiraiana. Next base: position 6,488 of record JAHYSP010001633.1, read on the forward strand.
ACAAATCCATCATCCGGGAAGGTACAGTGGTACAAGGTTAACTAACTGATTATTTACAGGGGTTTTTTGCCTATCATTATCCATATTAGGTAGTTTTCAGTTATAATCTTGTCCAAGCGAAGCCTAATCAGGTAAAGCTTCAAACTCTATTCCAGAAAAACTCTAAAACAAGGTGAGAGAATTCGTGTCCGACAGAATTAACTACCCTGTCGTTCTCCACTTTGGTTCGCACTATGCCGAAAAATCACATTCATACGTCATGTTTTGATATCATATTGTAATTTTTTATAGTAACACAATTTTTTTCTAGTATGGGATGGGACCACCGTTTGCGCCAATGACTTCCTTGCATCTTCTCGACATGCTTTCCATTAGACAAGAAAGCTTTTCCACCGTCGTGCTATGGTACCATGCCTCTAGCACAATGGATCGAACCTCCTCCCTGTTCCACTGCCTCCTCTGCTCAAACTCCGGATACCGTTCCTGTATATAGGATTTCATCATACTCCATACATTCTCGATCGGGTTTAAGTCAAGGGAATTAGCAGGCCAAGGAATAGATTCGACTCCATTGGCATAGAGGTATTCTCTGGCTGGAGGTCCTTTGTGTACAGCCGCATTGTCGTGCATAAAGTAAACTTGGCGACCAATCTCTTCGGACTTCGCCCTAATCCAATCCACTACCAACGGGAGAATATGTAAAGCGTATTTTTCGAAGGTCATATTCCCCCAATCCCTCTCTCAAAAGAGATAGGGGCCCCGCTCGACTCCTTCAAAACCCTCCCAGAACATCCAAGAGCTGTTCTTCTTGTATCGGTCTAGGACAAAAGTGTCATCAAATTCCTGGCCTCTCTTTTAACGAAGTTATAAATTTGCATACCTTGGGTAATAGATTAGTCTGTACACACCTTCCTGGTAACATGACCAGACATTATTCGTTCGTCATTGATCCAGGTCTCGTCACTCCAAAGAACCTGTAACCATTCTTGACACCAGCTTAGGTGCTGCTCTGCCCAAAAAGAGCGTACCGAGCAATGGTTTTCAGTTAGGGAGGGGGCATCTCCTGGGTAGACGTCTTTCGTATCCTCTCTTGTGCAACGCATTCCGGATCGCAAATTCCCCAACACCCCACTGACGAAAGTGGGGTTCCAGTTCGAGACACGACATTTGTCGTGTTTCTCAACAAGAACAAACGAAGGCTTCCAGTTCATCAACCTGAGCTGAGCTCAAGGAAGGTGGGCGCACTGATCTAGGTTGAGGGGAGACGCCGCCTGATCAAACTGCTCCCTGAACTTGTGTGATGGTTACTCTAATCTGATCTGCTATTTCCCTGTTCGAGATTCGTGCTCTGTGAAGTGCGAGTATCTAAGTCACGTTAATATACTAGATTATCCATATCATTGCTGTAGCCTTATACCCACCTGTATTCTTTGATCTCGTGAGAGAAAGGGCGCGCGTCTGCGGACTGTTGGGGAGATTGAATTATCCATCCTGTCATAATATTTGTAAGTAATAAATGAAGCAAGCAAACATTATACTTAGTAAGATAAGTAAATTATAAATGATTTTTTGTGTTAAGCTCGCAGATTGAGTGAGAATTTGGAGTTATTCTTAACGAGCAGATACAATGATGATGATGTTCGAAAAATTTTGGGGGAGAAGCGGAGTGAAGCGTACAGAAAGGACACAGTTGCAAAGATGGGACTTGCCAAAAAGATTATGTAAGAGGACTGGGATGCCATGCAAAAAGAATTTCACCGTGGCTTTACCGCCTACTCATTTTGGCAAAGATACCCCTGTCGTACAACCCTTGTCGATAATTCGGTTAGCTTACTTTACCTTTCCCCCCTGTACTTGGTATATTTATGCCTTAGGCATAAAGATAGAACAGAATATTCTAGTAGACTCTTGCAAGTACCAGTATGGAACTACAAGATCAATCTGTGATACTGCAGAATATTCTAGTACATTCTCGAAATTACCATAGTTCAGTCACGAGATGATCGAGAAGATTCTTAGTTTGTTTTCAGGAATATATACAGCACTTGATTTAGACAATAGATTATATTTTATCTAGATAAAATATACATTTCTTACCTTTCTATGTACAATTACTTCTGCTTATATATAAAAGCCTTAACATAGACTATTATATTGAGTAAAGGAGATGTGGTTCAGATCTTCTCGATTTAAAGCTATGTGGCTGCTCTGGTCATACGACTGTGGAAGGTTTGAAGCTCACACACGCCGCCACTGCCTACACCTAGCACATATTCTAGGAGCATGAAAAAAAGAAAAAAGTAATACAATAGCCTAACAAATTTAAATGCAACCTTGTGAAGTCCCACAGAATTATCTGTTTCTTTTATCTTATGAACAATTTCACCAAAAATGTTGTTCAGTGCTTCTCTCAGAATGCCATGAACAAAATGAATTTTTCGATAGATAATTGAGAAGTTACAAACTTCAAATCACTGTAATCATTGTTATTCGTACTTTGCAGCGAACTCAAAAGGCTTGGGTTAAGAGGAATAACTGTTGTGCTGGTCATAATCGAGACTACGATTTTAAGGGGTAGTAGTCACTGGAAATAATGGAAGAACTTGCTAGGCGATTCCATCATGGGTAGTGAAGGTGTTTAGAGCATTATTTGGAAAGTGTGTAAATCCCGACTGCCAAATGGAGGATTCTAGAAAATTCTGCAATGCCTTAGAGAAAAGTAAGCAGTAACATACAAACCTATTAGATAAAAAGAATGAATCTATTTATGGTGGAAGCTTAGTGTAGAATAGTTATGTACTATTTTCTCTATTATTGGATTACACTGCAAAGGAAAAAGCTTGCGTTCCTTTCACGCGGCTAGTGCGTATCCACTTCCACGTTTGTCACGTGACAGTATCGCCTTTGTTATACAGGCTATCAGGGTCAATTAGTTTTACTTGCATAATGGCCTATATTTTCATAATTGCAGGGTATTGAACCAATCAACTACGTACTAATACTAAAAGTGGCACATTGCATAAACCTCACCAGAAATCTCGATGCCAGCCCTCTCCGTTCCCCTCAAATAGGCACAAATCCCCATGTTCACTATCCCACAATTTGTTCACAATATTCCACATTGACAGTGAAAAATACTAATATCTTACGAATAATGCCTCTATCTATGACCAACTCTTCNAACCCCATCGAGTCGCTGTGGAATACGATGAAGGTATTTATTGCGATAAAATGCCGGGAAGACATTAGTGAGAGTCGGCATGGACAGCGGAGACAAGTTCCTTTGAGTAGGTTAATTGAGATGACTTGAGAAGCCTGGGACTCAATTAAGCCAGAAGAACTATCCAGGCTGATTGAAAGCATGCCGAGGAGATGCGAAGCTGTGATAAAGGCGGGTGGGGGTCATATCAGCTACTAGTGATCAGTATTACAGTACCAAATTCTTTTACACATCAGATTAACATAAATGTATGGTGCTAAATTAAATTCTATTAACGTAATTATAAATAATGAAATATTGTTGAGCAATGTTTGCAGTAACGTGAAATTGAAAATCAATTAAG
>JAHYSP010001635.1:14514-26001 GCA_019455505.1 Pleochaeta shiraiana
AGTTCTAGTCACGTCTTTCAAATTCGAAGAGTCCAGAATCCTTACATGAAAAAGATTTTTTTTTAAAAATTTTCTATGCTGACTTTGTGCACGAGCATGTCTCGATGTACCGATTAAAGAGCGGGGCAAATGTACACAGTTGGTTACTCACCCAATAGAAATACTTGTCGGGAGATCAACTTTTATACATGTACGAATTCAAAACAGATAGATAGATATCCATCCCAGGTGGAAGCGCTTGTTGATCAACATATTTACATTTATTCACAAACAAAATTTTTTATATGTAATTTCAAATTGTTAAAGTGGTTAATGTTGTTCCCGTCCGTTCATATAATTTTATATTCCCTAATGGATCCTCATTCGATCCTGTAAAATCAAAATCAAGCACGGTGCATGGATTACCGAGCAGTCAATAAACCAATCAGAGCACGGCAAATTAATTCCTAAGGAGTGTACAGCAACCCAAGACATCGGGACTTTGAGATGAATTTCTTCTCTAAATCACCCAAAAATTTACCCAAGAAAAAGTCCAAAACTACCAAGCACACAAAGGCTCCTACAACCGAAGAATCTCCTGCCTCTAAGTCACGCTCCCAAGTAAAGGACAAAACCCCTTCTAAACCCAAAGTCAACAAGACAAAGAGCGATAATCACAGGTCTAGTACAGGATCTATCAGAAGCTCCCGCATCTTTAGTAAAAGCTTGACTTCACCAAACCCTCAAAACGAACACCCATTGAATTTACCCCCAGATCAACGGCAAGGCTCATCCGCATTGTCGAAGATGCACACGCTGGATTCGGAACATATGGAAGAAGATTCTGAAGTCACTCATCCTAAATCACAATCCAAGTCATCTGCTGCAGGTAATACACCAAAAACCAATGGATCCTCTGCAATAATGAATGGAGAAGGGCCGGTACCTCCACCTCACAGGTCGAGTCCAGTAAGTCCGAAAGTGGTCCCAAATTTTACAGCAGAAGATGCAGAGCTACATAAATCCCTTGGTAACCAATACTACAAAGCGAAGGATTATAAAAAAGCAATTGAAGAATATACGAAAGGTAAGAATTATATTCCCTTAACCTTAGTCAAAACTGCTACTAACAGTTTTTTTTTTTTTTCGATAGCTGTTGATCTAGAACCATCTTCTGCAACATTTCTCAACAACAGAGCTGCAGCATATATATCTGAAGGGCGATATTCTCAGGCTTTAGATGATTGCATGAGAGCAAGTCAGCTAGATCCCTCAAATGCAAAAATACTCCTCCGTCTCGCTCGTATTTACACAAACCTAGGACAGCCTCAAGATGCTGTTGATACCTACTCACGAATGAACCCACCTGCTTCTGAAAAAGATGTTTTCCCTGCAAAAGAAATGCTACAGCACATCAAAGTTGCCGAAGATTCTTTGAAAAATGGTACGGCTGGCTCAATGGCTTTGCATGCTCTTGATCAAGCCGAAAAGCTTCTTGGTCCTGGGGCACAAAAACCACGAAAATGGCAGCTCATGCGTGGAGAGGCTTTTCTGAAGATGGGAAACCTTAAATCTCTGAGTGAGGCTCAAAGTATCGCTATGTCATTGTTAAGAGTGAATAATGCCGACCCAGAAGCTTTGGTATTACGAGGTAGAGTTCTATATTCTCAAGGTGAAAACGAAAAGGCCATTCAACACCTCAGACAGGCTTTGAACGGTGATCCAGACTATCGAGAAGCTGTAAAATATCTGCGTATGATACAGAAGCTTGAAAGAATGAAAAGTGAAGGTAATATTGAATATAAAGCTGGTCGTTATCAATTGGCAATTGAAAAGTATTCCGAAGCCCTCACAATCGATCCTATAAACAAAGGAACCAACTCCAAGCTACTACAGAATCGAGCTCTTTGCCATCTACGTCTGAAAAATTACGATAATGCTATTGCTGACTGCGATCGAGCGATCGCTCTAGATCCGTCGTATACAAAAGCAAAAAAGACTAAAGCTACTGCTATTGGTCAGTCTGGTAATTGGGAGGCGGCTATTCGTGAATGGAAGGAACTACAAGAAATGGATCCACACGATCCGTCAATTGCTAAAGAACTTCGAGCTGCAGAGCTAGAACAGAAAAAAAGTAAGCGAAAAGACTACTACAAGATTCTTGGCGTGGATAAAGATGCCGATGCCAGTCAAATCAAAAAAGCGTACCGGAAGGCTGCTATTGTTCATCATCCGGATAAAAATCCTGATGATGAGAGCGCAGCAGAAAGGTTCAAAGATATTGGTGAAGCCTATGAAACGCTGAGTGATCCAGTGTATGATTTATCTTCCCTTGGTGTTGGAATCTTGTTAACAATGTTTTAGGAAGCGCACAAGATATGATAATGGGGAAGATTTAGTAGATCCGATGGAAGCTTTTGGTGGAGGTATGCAAGGAGCGACCATGTCTTCTGGAATTGATCCTGAAATATTGATGCAAATGTTCGGTGCTCAAATGGGGGGTGCACGGGGCTCAACTTTCCACAGCTTTTCAGGTGGGATGCCAGGCGCGTCCGGTCGACCACGAGGCCCTCACCAAGGATTCTCATTTCAATGAAAAAAATTAATCGAACCTCCTGAATCAGACCATAGGAAAAATAAGAACACTTGACTCTCAACTCACAGTCTTCATGAGGCGTGCTTACTAAAGAATAACTTACTTTTGGAAGAATATAATGATAACGAATTTAACCAAAGTTCTCATCATTTGTATCAATCGCAAGGATCTTGTATCGATATGCTTACTGGACGTGCCTTGTCTGACAATTATCATTGATGATAGACTAAATTAGTTCATAAAAAATATAACCACGACATAGAGCATGAAGCAAGGAAGGATTAATTTCAACAAGACTGTTCAAATTATTCTCTCATTTTCTTGGTCGGGAATAAGACAATCTCTGTAGTCTGAGATTAGAAGGTTTTTTAAGACAGTTACTGTTAGTCTTAGAGAAATAAATAGACTATCCTTGAGGAATTAAGTCAAATCCCGTATTTACTTTTGCTTTAGAATTATTTATATCTCACGTGATATGAGGACTGTTTAAGTAGAACCTTAAGGTGCTGGAAATTTGCTATCACATGATGTGCATCAACTTCTAGTTTGAGTTAGCGCTTAATTCACATGATCGGGTTTCTAATTGTGCCAAATTATGATTCCAGTACGTTGATATCGTTTCCATGTGTCAACCTTTCACGCTAGTTCTTTACGAATACCCTTTTGTCAAAATTTTTAATCGTAAATTTGTCTATTAAATCTCCCAGTCTCATCATCGATTCCACCTTGCGACTTTGCTTCAAGTGTTGCTCTATGCGCCCCATTGAAGATTTTCTAGTAAACAAAAAAGGAAATATGAATAAAACTTGTAAACAACACTCAAAAAAGCCATCTATGCCATCATTAGATTTATAGTACGACTTCATCAGAGAGGTAAAAAATTGGAGTCAGGCGGTATGAGTAATTCTCCTATCTAATTTTGATGCATGGATAGAGCGAATATAATGTCACAACAGTCCCAAACCGCTACTCTAGAAATGAAGTACACATTCGACTTAGATGGACTGCCAGTCACCTTTGGATAAATTTTAGGAGTAACAGAAGAGGTCACCGAGGACCGAGAGGCTTTGAATGACGCCATTAACCAGATTGTCCAAATTATTTGCGAGAACTCTGGCTTTCGATTCCGGCTTGTTGGAACGGACCCAAGCCCTTATTTGCGGTATGAGTTCCGTTGCTGCCAGGATGACAGGTTGAACAGAAGCTCTTCTGCAAGCAGAGTGCGGGATAGAAGCCAAATGACAAGATTTGATTGCAACAGTAAGCTTTGCATTAAGCCATTCTTAGGCGATAGGACTCTGGCTGTTGTCTTGTGTCACAAATATCACACTCCTTACGAAGAAATTCGCATGAGCTCTGATGTTCTAAGCTTTGTCAATTCACGTGTTGTATTTCAAACGCCGTGTGAAATTTACTATAATCTTCAGACATCAGGGCTTCCACAGATTGAGCACGTTGTACAGCATCGGATCTATTATCAGTGACAGAAAGAAAATAAAAGTTATTGGAGACGTGACAATGACTAGTTCATATATGGAACTTTGCTTCTTGAAGAACCTAGGGAGAATTATGATTATAAGATTATCGCCCATGCCTACATTCGGTCTCTAGGATTATACATTCGTGCTTCTATTGAAGCACTTTCGACAATAACTAAAGAAATAGTAATTGGTGGTACCTTTGAAACGAACAACGCTGGAATGCTTTTATTTGCTATCCTTGCAGAGTTTGACGGGACTGGAGCTCCTATTGCTTATCCTTTTGTCGAGAAAGATACCTTAATTGGATCCGCGTCGCGTGGGGCTACAACGCACATCCTTGATCAATTTCTGAGGCCCTTACTTCAATTAGGGTTTAGCCCTTTTTATGTTGGTTGTGATAAAGATAAGTCTGAGATCAATGGAGTACAAAAGGTTTGGTTGTCTACCAATGTACAACTTTGCTTTTGGCACGCTAAACGAGCCATACTAATGAAGTTGAAGGAATCTAGTAGGTCTGATACTTTATTGCACTACATGCCCGGGGGAGGCTCAAGCCTTAATTCCGAATCTTGAAATTTGTTGAGGGTCTTATCCATCTAGTCGTCCCGATAAGCATCACAGGTATGTTAGCTAAGGGGTGTATTTATGGCGAACTAATGTAAACTACAGGTTTGGTTCCTGTCAGTGTGAGTCTAGAAATATTGTTTTTGAGGAAAAAGGTTGGCTTGAGATTTCTAGTTTTAAAGAGAGAAATGTGATCTTGGCTATGTTGAGCCGTCACTTCAATGCTCATCCACAATGGTACCTTACGATCTACTGAGGTCATACACCGTGAATGCGCTAATGATATGTATTCGTGGTGTCGTGCTCGTAACTTTTTCAGATTGTGGGCTTATATCTACGTAAATTGGTATAGGTACGAGCAGGGGAAATTGTGGGCTCGGTCAAGTAACCCCGAAGAGATTCATGTTTTGAAAACTACAATGATAGTTGATTCACACTGGCGGAGAACCAAGCATGACTATCTTCACCGATTAAATCTATCACGCATAGACTTGGTTATTTGGATTTTGACCTCCCGTTCGATACCACAAGGACGTCATCAAATGAAAGCCATCCAGAATGGCGACCTTAGAAAGGCCATTGCCAGTTGGCGTAAAGCATTCAAGCAACTTTGGAAGCAATTTCGGAGTCAGGAAATAAACCCTCAAAATCTTCACAGGTACTATATGGATCTAGCAAGATGGACATGTGGATGTGAAGCGTTTCTCTTTAGTAGGTTTCTTCTTTGCAAGCACATTGTTCATCCTTATGAAGAATATGAAGATCCTATTAAGTTCTTTTGTAGGATACGCAGTCAAAGAACTTGTCCGTTTTGGATTCAAGAACAACTTGTTAATGTCCAGAGTTTAGAGCATCGAAAAATAATGTTTTAATGGATACTGCTGATGAGTTACTTAAGGACTCGATGTCAGATTCTGAACATTCTGAAGTGTTCTATGAAGGGAATCTACTTACTTCACTAGAAGAAGAAACTAAGCCAACATATAATTACTCCGAACTCCATGCTACTATGTGTCGCGCAATGGAAATATCTGATGAACAACAGGCTCGTGGTAATACCAGACTCGTCGAAAAATTTATCGAGAAAAGTGCTAGCAACCAAACATTAGTGGAAGAAATTCAGCAGCTTAACAACCAGAATACTGTGCCACTGACTTGGACTAGCCGAAGACACCCTGCATCAATGTATTACAACTAGGCTCTAGTAAAGCAGCTTGTAAACTTATCAAATGAATTATTTATGTCCTCCCTATCCTTCTTATCTTCGACATTATTATGTATTCATCTTAGTGGCGTTCAGTTTCCTCAACACTTTTCGACTACTTCTCTGATAGTGGCAGTGCCTCAATTTCCTATATGTTATTAACCGTACTCTTACTATTGCATTATAATTTATTACAAACTGAATAAATGAATGGGATGATTTTATGCCTCCAACGCTTTGATTCTATTTGTACAATCTATCGTGTTCTATTATATCTAGGATTATCACCATTGGATTTTGGGCTATCCCCTCTTAGTCATTATGCATAATCTCTATATTTCAGGGTTCTTTTTGAATTTCTTTTAATTTGTAGTTTGAATTGTGAAGTACCTACATTGGCCACCGCTTCATTAATTTCGACTTCAACAATATTACATATCATATGATATTTGTAATACTTACCTATCTGTCATTAACAATTAGTAATATTATTTGTACAGTATTAACAAATTAAATAATATTTACTTTAATTTGGCGCAAAAATTTTGTGGTTGCGGATGTCTAACTAGTGATCACAAATCTTTAGAAGTACAAATGACACTGAGCCACAGGGTCGACCACGTGACGGCAAATTTTCAGCAGCATGTTAAGGGACTTGATTTGATTTAAAATCATTTTACGTTAACAAACAATCACAGCCATCTAATTAAATCATGACACACAAGTTAACATTCTGAATTGAAATTATTACCTCTCTATCCTTTACGCTGCTAGTAAGAGCTCTCTTAGGGCTATGGATCATGCCAATGAAGACGTTGACATGCTGCCACTTCCAGTGACGCCAACGCGTTCGTCACTTCACCATTCCCCCCTTCCATACACTTCCCCTACACAATAAAATCAACACTTACCTCTATTGAGTTCTCGCCCCTTCCTCTGAATCTCTCGGTCCCCAAAACTCCAATGATTGAGGCAAATTTGCTAGCTGCCACCGAAAACGCGTTTGATGAAGAACGTCACCTACAATCCAAGCGCGAGAGTGTGGCTAAGGAATACTCAAAAGCGCTGGATTAAGTCACCACTAAGATACAAGACGCCAGCTTCATTGCTGAAGCTCAAAGACTGACCGCAGCACTAGCACGAGTACTCTAAAGGCTCGCCAAAGGTATGGTAGATCTAAATCCCGAGTTAAATCCCGCAAAAGTGGCCTCCCCTATTGGATCAAGTCAAAACCGACGTAGACCGGTGGAAACATATGCCCAAGCCGTAAGCACAAATATATCAAAAAGTCACTCTGCAAATCTCCCAAATAAGCCACCAAAATCCTTGCAACTACACGATGCGCGGAAACCTGATAACAGAATTTTTGTTCGACTGCCAGAAGCTCACCCAAGCCGCGCGGAGGGCCAGTCGAGAAAGCGGAACAATGGAACACCTATGTTATTTACCACATACCGAGAAGCCTATGTTCTCTAGATGGGACTAACTGGGAAATATCAATAGAAAAGTTCAGGGATGAAGTTATATCTATCACTGGATCCAATCCTACAAGAGTCTCCTGGACCAGACGGACTATCGAGACCCCAATGCCAACAGGCTCTATAGTTATCTCTTTCACTAACAAGGTCAAACCTTTCGGAATTTTTGGGACAAGCTCTGCCGCTCGACCAATAATAAAAGTCCCGAAACCATCACAATGCCCTAAGTGCAGGGCGTATCACGATGCCAGAATCTGCAACTTCGAGCAGAGATGCAAACAATGCAACAGCACAGAACATACTAGTTGCCAAGGCCCTCCAAGATGCGCCACCTGTAAAGGCCCACACACCGCTGACAATAACTTTTGCCCAGCACGCCCTTTCGTTAGAAGTGGCATAGTCACCCATTTTAGCCGCCCAGAGCTAAGACGACTACGACAAGCTGGACACCAAGCCTGGCTGCTCTTAGATCCGAGCTCCCCAACACCACCAAACACCCTTAACACCTCTCAATGTTAGGAAGCTTACATAGACGCCAAAGGAAAAGCCTAAAAGTTTTTCAGGCTAACACCGTGCGAGGACAAGCTAATCACGATCTCGCCCCGACATTGGCATGTGCAGAGTCAGTTGACATAATACTTATTCAAGAACCCTTGAGTATGTCCCATCAGACCCGAAAGATAACAAAACAGCACTCGGATTACACCTGTTTTAGCCCCTTGGACTCTTGGGATATTAGATCTCGAGTAATGACCTATATTAGGAAATCAAGCAATCTTAGCCCTTCCCAATATCGACCGACTAGCACGGGAGATATATGTTGGGTTAAACTCATTGGGACCACTCCTAAAATAACGATAGTCAATGTTTATAGACCTCCTCAAGAAGCTAACGATGGCCCCGTGATAACAGCTTTGAGCGAATGGGCTGTCCCACCAAACAGCCTTGTTACGGGAGATTTTAACACTAAGCACTACCTATGGGACTCACGTACAACTTCGTCTAGTAGATCGGATCAGTTAATTATTTGGAATAGACAGAATGCTTTAACTCTCATCTCACCAGCGTTTGAAAGCACCCACAACCGAGGCGGCACTCTTGACCTCGTACTTGCAAACTTTTCTGGAGCAAATTGCAACATAGAAGTACATCTAAATACCACTTCTGATCACGAGACAATTATTACGCACGTCTCATTGCAGGGCTATAAAGCCAACAACCACCAGGTACGCTATAAAATTACTCCCGATGTCATACCACGTTTTTCCGCTGGAGTAAAAGAGACCATTAACGATAATGATTTACCTTCGGATCCGGATGAGCTAGCCTACAGAATCGTTAATGCTATGAAAATCAATATGGAACGCCACTTGGCGAGGAAAAGCCAGAAGGAGCAAGGCACAAAGTGGTGGACAGAAGACTGCGCTCAAAAAGCGGCAGCCTATCGACATGCCAAAAGACTAACAGATGCAACTCCCGAGAAGCATGCCCTCCGGCGAGCTACACGGGTAGAAAACGTGGCACACTGGCAGAATCAAGTTCAGAACGCACAGAACGCTAGAGACATTTTTAAAATTGCCGGCTAGCACAAATTTGATGGTAATTTCGCTGGGTCCCCTATCATTCACGATGGGAGAGAGTATATCGACTCCTTGTCCAAGGCAAATATTTTAAAGAAAACTCTACTGGAAAGGAGAACGACAGAAGAAGATATCACATGGAACTCCTTATCGACGGGAAACCACAATAACCTACTAATCTCAGAGGAAGTCAATGAACAAGATGTCGAAATATGCCTACTGCGCCCCAAAAACACGGCACCAGGAATTGACGGGATTCAAACAAAAGTTTTTCGTGCCTGCTGGGACAGTATTAAGAGCACTGTCTTAAATTTATACCGACACTGCCTACAACTTGGATACCACCCAAAATTTTTTCAGAGGGCCGAAGTCGTTCTTCTCCCTTAGCCAAATAAAAGAGACCTTAGCTCTCCCCGATCCTGGCGACCCATTGCTATACTTCCCTGTCTCGGCAAAGGATTAGAAAGAGTAATAGCTAGACGCATCAGCCATACAGCAGTTAAACAAGGCGTACTAAGCACACAACAGTTCGGAGCTCTCCCCAAGCGATCAGCGATAGACCTAGTCAACTGCCTGGTACACGACGTGGAAAGGGCACGCTCGCGTGGTAAGGTTGCCTCCCTCCCCACCCTTGACATCAAAGGGGCTTTCGACACAGTCTTCCCGGGTCGTTTATTAAGCCGGCTAGATGAACAAAGTTAGCCACAGTGGCTCATTATGTGGGTGAAATCTTTCCTATCAAATAGAACAATAAAAATACGACTCGGAGAAACGGTGACTGAAGAATCTACTCTACAATGCGGCTTACCACAAGGCTCTCCAGTCTCTCCAATCCTCTTTATGCTGTATACGGAACCCATACTCCGTTTAGGCAAGGAAAAAGACAATTTTAGCTACGCGGATAATATTGCTCTCCTTCGGACGGGGCACACTCTTACTGAATGCATGGAACTACTCACTTAAGACCTCGGAAAACTTTTCGAATGGGGCAAAGACAACGCCATATCTTTATCTTTTGACTTGGAGAAAACCGAGCTCCAGCACTTTACGCAAGCACCTAGACCGAAAGTATACCCCGGAATTACCTTTGATGAGAAAGAAATCATAGCGAACCAAGTAACTAGATGGTTAGCAATATGGCTAGATAGGAAGCTGTCCTTTTTGACACATTGCCAAAAATGGGCCGCAAAAGCAGCACTGATTAAAATTCCCTCATGGAGCAATGGCCGACAGAAAAAGTTAAAACATCGTTGCAATCAACATCTCAACCACCTCAGCAAACCAATTATAGCAGGTATCAGGGTCATCCTCCCAACCTATCGGACAACTCCAATTCCCGCTTTATATCGGGAAGCAGATATTCCACCAGTTACAATTCTCCTAGCAGGATTACGACTTCGACACTCTCTTCGTATTCAAACACTAGACCATGCACACCCATTAAGGCGAAGAGCATATGATAGAGGCCTTACGCGGCTAACGCAGACGGCTAGTCTCCTCTCAAAGTCATTAGATGCCGAAACCACGATACAAGAGATTACACCTTTCTGGATCAACCAGCAGATACAACCAACAAGTCACAACATCCACCTAAATACCGATGGATCATGCTGCCCCGGAGATAAAGCGGGCGGAGAATATGTCATCTACTAAGCCCGGGTAAAGATTGCCGCGGAGAGCTTCCCTATCAACAAAATAGTGGAACCGACTGACGCAGAGATAACGGCAATTTGTAATGGCCTTCTGGCTTGCACTACAAAAGCTTTAACAAAATTCGCTACTAACATCATAGTTTACTGCGAAAATAAGTCAGCTATTGACATCCTCCTGGGAAGAACTCCTTAAACAAGCAAGAAAGAAGCTTACAAAATATGGAAAATTTAATTGGAATGGATGCAAATAGATAGGCTTCCGCACGTAGCGACTGGAGGAATCTTTGGTAAATTGATTCAAGGTCACAGTGGGAACATAGGGAATGAGGAAACAGACTCTTTGGCAATGGCCGGAGCACAGATTGCTGTCCAGATGCAAATCACTGACAACCCATCTCACTTAGCTGTCAAAAAGTCAGCACAACGAGCGTATCAAATACTTATAGAAGAGTGGTGGGATCAGCACGCGCCAACGAGATATAAGACTCTCGGAATCAAAGTCGCCAATGATAGGCGCCACCCCACAGAACTTTCACTACCAAGACTAACTTAAGGACTGCTAATCGCCTCAAGAACTGAGCACGGCGACTTCAAAGCTTACCATGAAAGATTTCAGCACGTCGATTTTGAAGCTTGCGAATGTGGTGAAGACAAGACTCCTGATCACTTCTTCTTCTGCAGGAAGACGAGAAGCCTGGTAAAGAAACATGTAGGGAATAGAAGGGAGGAAAAGGCCATACGCTGGTTATAAGGGACGACAGAAGGGACTATGGCCTTCGGACGCATTGTAAAGTAATTGCATTTATTTCTGGCCTTTTCTAAGATATTATAAAAAGGGACTCTTATTCCATTGGAATGAATTGAGGAAATCCTTAGGAGACTAGCTCAAATTAGTTGTAAAGTAGTAACTTATGTAGTTATCCCGACATTCGCTAGGTTAGTTAGCGCGTCCT
>JAHYSP010001641.1:17827-29085 GCA_019455505.1 Pleochaeta shiraiana
AGTTGACAGAATACTACGAGCTGAAACCAAGCAGGTTGGTAGAGGTCACAGAAGATTTGTTTTGGTTAAATGGAAGGGCTTTGCGGAGCCTATCTGGGAGACTAGAAGCAATTTAGAAGAAACAGAAGCTTTGGACATTTTTGAAGCAAAATATGGCACGAAAGACGATGTTGGAGAGCAAGAAGGTACAATAATTGGGCGTAGAAAATTCATCAAATCAAAAAATGGTAAAAAGAAAAAGAAAAATGGAGGAGAGGGGTGATGTTACAGGCTATTTCCTCTTTGTTGGATCCGGAACTGTCCGGCTCCGAGGTATTACTAAAACCATTTATAATGATTTTCTAATCACTCGTTAGTAATTTCTTTGTCAGCATATCTACACAGCTCTTTATAACTATACTCCATGTATCTTTTTAATCTTGAGATAGAAAATAAATTCATTATAGACCTACACATGTGAACAACTGATGTTAACGTCCGTTAACAAATATGATTTAAAAAAAAAAGAGTTCGGGCAGTGTTAAGAGCCTAAGGCTGTCATACAAATACTTAATGGAAAGATGCTGCAATAACTGGCCAAATAATTGAAAATGCCAAGTCCATGACATAAAGTTTGAGAATTATCTCTTTAAAAGAAACTGTCTGTTCTTATTATGTAACGTCTAGAATATACAAGTTGTGCGTGTTCGCTTATGATGACTAAGCAACACGTTCCTGTTGTAATTAGTTTGCATTTTCTAGGTAGATCGGGGAACAGCTTTCTTCTAAATAATCACACCCATTACCGTACCACTCAAGTGATATAAGGTAATTCACCTTCAGGTGGATTGACAGAAACCTTTGTTGTTAGTTTACTATCGATTTTATCATACCAAAAGATTTATTTGGCCAGTGTTTGCAGGCACTATAGCTTTATTTTAATATTTTATATGTATCACATAAATTCTCATTTTCGCGCATCAATTTTTCTCAATGGTGCCCCACACTTGATATTGGTAGTGGGTGACATTTTTTGATTACATTTTGAGTTTTTGACAAAATTAAGTTATCAGTACGTTATGTATTTCCCAATTACTACATATTGAAGGGTTAAAATTACTAATAACAGTGGCCTAGCCTTCATCATATTATGTTCACAATTATTTCAGAAAATCTAAAGTGACAAGGTATCTTTTGCTTCGCATGATGTTGTCAGATCACAAAGGAATAACGCCCTGACTCCAAATGTGGTAAGAGAGTGGTGTCGTGTCTTATTCCTCTTCCCGTTCTCATTTTCTTACTCTTACTTTCAATAACACACAACACATATTTATTCCGTCTCTTTTAAGCATTCTCTTCTAGCCCCGAGCGCGCCCTTTTTGAAAAGAACATGTAATGCCTTGACCTAGAATCCCGACAACCTAAAAACGCCAGACTTGTGCCCCTAAATTTTAATTATCTTTGATGCCATTCAGCAAATCTGTCATATACAAAGTCTATTCAATCTTAGCTTGAAGAACAAAAAAGGGAATAAGGGTTAACAGGAAGTAACATACGAGACTTTTATTATGAGCCATAATCTCAAACAATCGTGGCTCTATTGGCTTGAACAATCGCTCAACCCATCTAACTCCATCACTGCTTTTTAATGTATTTTCGTTAGTCTCAGTCTTAGGAATATTTCGGACGAGATTTCGTAGAACAAGTACTGCTGTAAGAGGGATTCCCGCTGCTTCAAGTTTCTCATCCACGGCTGTGACGTGGTAGGTAAATTTTTGTCTTTTCGAAGGGACAACATAAGAATGTTTGTGCTTTTTAGTCGGTGGAGGCTGTACAGAATGATCCAAATTGTTTCTTGATGGCGAAGTTCGAGGCGGAAGATGAACCTTGATATGTGAGGCAATCTGAGACAACTTGGTAGCTGGCTCGCTTGAAAATCTTTGGCATTTGTCCCATCCGCATGTGTATTTACTGTCACCCGAATTGTCAAATCGGCCATCGTCACCTTGAACTGCACCAAGATGAGCAATTAAAATATGTTGATACATGGCCTGAGGACTCATAAAAAATTGTCCACATTGAGTTGCAGATTCTTCATTGGGGCTTCTCCAGTAACATTTTCGAAACTCTTCTCCATTTCTATTGATTGGGACGCTTCGATATCTGATACCTTTGATGATAAATTTTTGAACAGCTCCCGGCTGAACTTGGGCCGCAGCTTTTTCAGCAAAAGTAGTGCTAACATTTTTAATAAATTCTGCGGCGGGAAGGAGAGGGATCCCGCTCTCATGGACACTATCAGTAAAACAGCTTTGATAGGCTTGCCAAAGAGCAATTTGGGTGATAGACTCCATACCGTCTTCCTCAAAAAGACAACGCAGCCATAGTGAGCTACGTTCGGGCTCTTCCATTGATACGAGTTCTGTAAATAATTCTTGGGGAACTGGTGCGATGATAGTTGGTGCTGGTACTCGACAATCATTGCCCATAGATATTTCGTATTCAACAGACTTGGCATCATAGAGGAGAAGGCGCACTAGTTGATTGACCAAGGGCTCTAAATGGCCACCAGAGAGCATAGGATCGACATTCTCGACCACGGCAGTATATTGATAGAGAAAATCAAGGCAAATAGAGACAAGATCTTCGTCGTTTAGCAATATCCAATCTAGTATTCTCTGAATAATGATGATAGGGACTCCTCGAAGTAAATTACTTTCTTCAAGATTCATAGATATCCGACTTATTGCTCTTAAAGCGGTCAATACAGCCCCTCTATCTTCAGATTGTAGCTGAATAAGTAGAGAAATAAACAATGGATCTTTTTCGTCTAAATGAAGGTATTTTGTAATCTGTTCTGCAATTTCCAACGCATAATGTTTCAATTCGACCACCGAGTCCAAGTTAGGTAGATTCAGAGTGATGACCAGAAAGTCCCGTGCTAAAGTAAATTCAGAAATGTACGAGGCGTTCTCTTCTAGCATTACCATATTTCTTAAAGTCAAGGCAGCTTCATTAATTTGAAGCATGATATCACTGAATTCTGACGACTGAATATTGTCATCAACTGGTATTTTAGGGAGCTGCGATATCTTCTTCAAAATATCTGGTGTTCCTTCTAAGGCATTGAGGGTATCTATACTCGTTTCCCCATCATCCTCATACTTAATTTTCCAATCCACTTTATAGAATAAACGGCTAACTTCAAGGAGCTTTTCAAGCAAGCCTTCTGCAAGACCTGGAAATCCTTCAAAACGGTACTTATCACCACGTTCCATCGATATCTTCACTAGGTGATGTAGTGCATAATCTTGCTCAGATCGAATACCAGATCTCAATGCGCACAAACATCGTACATATATGTTGGGCCCATCAAATCCGCCTATTCCCAGTTAGTGATGAGGCAAAAGGGGTTGGGGGAAACAACTAACTTCCAGGAAGGATCACTCCTTTATTTTGAAGTCGAGGCTTGCCTGATGCTGTTTTATGTTCTTCAATAATTTTTTTTCTCCTTGCGAATTCGGCTGGGCTGTTACCAGGAGTGGTTACAGGACGTAACGTGAGTGGTACTTGGGAGCGAGGTTCATAGTTGGTGACAGCAGAAGAGGTTTCCAAGTTATTGGCGGGATTGTATGACGTGGAAGCTCCTCTCGGAGTTTGCAATACCTGTGGCTGCTGTTGAACATTTTGTGCTTGTTGCTGTAGTTGTTGAGGAGGGTGGGAGGTCGTAGAAACATTCCTAACTTGTCGAGCTGGGCCAGTATCAGGTTGAAATATTATTCGTTGAGGTGGTTGTTGACGTAGACCTCTGGTGGCCCTACCTACAGAGCCAGGAGTATCTTCACTAGCATTGCGCTCTCTTGAGGGTGTGCCATCATCACCAGATGCCTCGGAAAAATCGTTATTACCTCCTTCCTTCTTTGAAGGTGGTACAAAATTCGAGAGAGTTCGAGTCCGTAAACTTCCACCTCGCGCAGTGAGGTCCTCTAAAATTTCTTTAGGAGGTGGTTCTTCACCCCAATGCGTTGATATTTCATATGCTGCGAGATATTTGTAATAGACGCCTTTCAATTGAAAAGCGATAGCCGGAAGATTACCGGATCCAAGGTTAAATTCTTGGCCCACCTTTCGCCATGCCAATTTTTCATCACTGACAACATCATAACCACCACGTTCAGTTACGGCTTTGTAGAGTCGAAGGAGATTCATATGCTTGGTACCAACTCTTGGTTCCGGATCAAAGTAGGTTCCTCTCTTCTGGTGATACGCCGCAAGCTTATTGATGAATTCTACATACTCGGAAGATCGCTCAAGCGACAGCTCCCGCGACTTCTGGTTAGGTGCCATTATCGGTAATATACCCTTGAAAGAACCATTCGATGTGGTGTTGAGGGCTTGCCTTCAATATTTGTGATGCGACGCGGCGCGATAAAATCACGTTCAGAGGCGTTAACCGAATTAGGGACATATACATGGGTCCAGCGTTCTATTTACTTATCTGTCACTTGTTTCGGAATCTATGTGGCTCGTGCACGCCGCGTTTGCCTACTGATTTACTTTAAATACACAGTTTTAAGAATTTTCACTTAGCTTGGGATAGTGCCCGATCTGGGTAATATCGCGAAGCAATTTGTAGCTTCGAACAAGAAAAAAAAAAATCAGTTCTGTTCCTAAGAAAATTATTTCTCGCAACTCATACTCTTAAAGTTCATCAGTTACTAATCCAAATCAAAGATTACTACTCTCAAAAGTACCCAGACGATATGAATACTTAAAATTTACAACTAAAATTAATTAATCATGACACAATATCACCAGAACGACCCAGGCAAATAGGAAGCTATTTATTTTAAATTTATAACTTGACAATCATCATGACTCATACAACGATTGTTGTTATCTATTACTTGGTAGAGGAAAGTACAAATCAATGTACACCGGTAAACTTTCAGTGCTGGTCATACCTGGTATAGAAGGGATAAAAAGCCATGAATCTACCTAAGTCATATCCTCTTCTTATTCTCTTTCTCGAATTTGTAGTATTTTAAAATTAGCAGTTTTACAAAATTGCTAAGCTCTAAATTTGATGAGCGTATACTTGATGAGAGGTCCATTAAAATGAAACTATTACAGTTTTAACTCTAATTTTTGTTCAATCTAGCCTTACAGGCTTATAGCACAGCTATTTTCTCATGGTTTTTTATTGAAATATCAGCATTTGAGAAAATATTTTTGTCGCCGATACACATGCCCCTGCCATTATGGTCCGCAACTTCAGATAGAGCCTGCGATTTTTTTAAAAAAATCAAGCTTTTATTTTTTCATTTAAATGGTAGCGATTAAATACCGCATAGAGATGCGAATGAATATGTTCTACATCCCTATGTTTTCCTGTTTGCTTACAAGTAGCTAGGTTTCTGGGTTGGCAGAAGAATACCAAATCTTTCTCAGACTTTTCATGGTGATTATTCCGCAAAATTTCTCCACTTAGCTTAATATTTTTGGCTTAATCTATTTAGAACTAACAATCTTCCGGGTCCAGTTTATCTCCTCCCAATCTGTTTTTCTTATGTTCATGATGTATAAAAACCAACCATTAGTTTGTTTCGCGTCCTTCCTCACTGTACCCAAAACTCTCGCAAGCAACTTTTGTTCATTCTCATTGAATTCTTCGCTCTCTTCATTCATCAAATCAGTGGCCTGGTAATTTACGAGAAGACCGTCTGGGAAGGGGGGCCTATCATGCCACATATCTGAGAACTGAAAGGTTTGTCTACTGGTACCAGGTTCCCGATATGAATATTTAACACGAGCAAACAATTCTATGACTGGAGTCTGTGTTAAAGTACTGAACCTTCTGGCTTCTTTGAACAATTCACCGATTCTAAAACAGACTCGAAGAAAAAAATCAGAAGATAGACCTATAATTGGACTATTTTTACTAGCCAAGACAGGAAAATCTGGTCTAGCAAACGGGCCAGGATTGTTGAACTCATCACTATCGTCCAAAAATGAATTAAGTGGACTTTTTCGTCCATTGAAAGTATTTTTTTGATACAATAAATAATCGTACCTGGTATGTACTTTTTCACTCGCGAGGCTTTTCCTTTTATTTGAATTTAACTCTGTGTCTTCATGTGAAACTATTTTCGCATCTGATTTTTCTGCATTCCTAACGCTAATGAAGCTCTTAATTTTCTCTCCTAAATTAGGTAGTTCAGCTCTGGGAATTTTCGGTGTAGAAATATGTGAATTTAAAATCTTGCTGCCGGTTTGATCAATTTTTTCATCGAAATTAACTGTTGAGTTAACGTTCGAAGGCGAATATCTAGCACTGCATTTATTTGCATTTTCCAAGGAAATCTGGCGATCAGATGTTTTCAATAAATTTGAGACAGTCTTAAGATTTTCAAAACTATTTTTTTGTTTGAGAAATGGAAGTCCACAAATTTCCTCATCCATGGAGTCTTCACTATAATCTTCCGCTAGATTTTTGAGAACTGGTGGACTCAAATTTTTGGTGGTAATATCGTCTACAAAAACTGGCGACAATGAAGAGGAGGTGAGAGACGGGTTTGCATCAACAAAAGCATTTATTTCTTGACTCGAAATATTATCGTCACCAAGTAAACTTGTACAAGATGAAACCGCAAGGAAGTCCATATCATCAATTCCTTGGTCGAAATCGATTATTTCAGTTGCCCCTGATACCAATGAAGCCTGCTGACTCATTTGAATATCATATTTCACGCCAGATATGTTATATTCGAGCGATGATTCAGAATCCCACAGAAATTCATCAGAATCATCCATCTTTACTTTATTCAAAGAAGGGGATTTAATGACATGATCAACTTGTGCTTCGAGCTCACTTGATTTATAATCTGTAAAATTTGACACAGATGCTGACTGTGTCAGAGGCAGTACAATAGACTCTTTTCCAACTTGTTTGTCACCTAAATTTTTGGTATGTCTGTTTTGATCATCTATCAGAACTGATCTGGAGGTAAAATCTTCACTTGTATTTTTGAACGTGTTCAACTCATCAACTTTAACTTGCAGCTTCTTGTTTTGTGCTTCTGAGTTTTTAAAGCTTTCTAGCATTCTTTTAGAAATTTTATTTTTAAGGTCACAATCTTGACCTAGTCTTTTACTTTGATGGGATAAATTTTGGAGCTGAGGTTGAACTATTGGCTCAGATGTTTGTGTGGCCAGAACTCCGCCACTATTTTTGACTCGATTTGCCCCTTCTTGCGATGATCTATATCTGCATGTAGCGAGTTTGTCAAGAGTGGTGTTATGGAAGCTTTTTGAGAGGCTATTCGACTTCAAGGCAGCTTCTGTGGTAACCCAACCTAAGTAATTAGTTGACTCCGATTCTTTCGTGAAGTTCAAACTTCTCTGTATTAGTTGGCTTCTAAGGCCAATTAAGTTTTCATTATGATATCTTATTGAGGAGTTTTTTTCGTTTAACTCTCTCTGTACCTTATATGAAAAGCTCATGTTCTTCCAGGATACGAATGTTAGAGGAAGGTATCTAGTCCTAAATCATAAGTACAAGGTTTTAATTTCATAGTATATCTAGTTTGTCTTAAGCAAACTTATTTACGCAGCTGAAAATATTTCTCAGTTATAAAAGCTTGCTGAGTTAAAATTTAGACTTACTTTTTTTCTTATGTGCCAAAGAAGACTCTCCAATTCCAATACTCCAATTTCTTATTTTTTTTAGGAGCAACTATTTTTCTGCCCACTCAACGTCACTATATTTTTACTCAACTATCATTCCTTGATTAGCGAATCAAGTAAAGCACCTTTTCATCAATTATTTTTAAAAAAATTTAAGATTACTACTAATAAATGAAGAATTTATCTACTCGCTTAATTACAATTATTCTGATTCAGATCTATCTTTATGATCTTCATACATACGATTGCTGAGGACACACTTCGGGTAGAAAGTATGACAACTATCTTGGAACACGATCTTGGTTAGATACAAAAGAATGGTCTTCATTCATGGAGGCTGTATGGAGAATTATGCGAGTGCATTGACTTACAGTTGAGAGAAAACAATCAGAATCAGAAGATCCCCCCGAGGAATTTGAGGCATTCGACTTGATGTATCATCAAGCCGTAGATACATATATACAGGTTGTTGGACCTGAAGTCATCGTTCATATCATCAACCTGAAGGATTCCCAAATCATGTGGATGCATTTATAGTCAGAGTACAAGCATGGCTCTTCATTTGCACTTATCTTTCAATTATCTAAAGATATAAATATCTCACATATGGTCAAATATCTCCATTCTATTTCTTCTCTAGGGAAATAATTTGAGTCTTAAAGACTATGATTGTGCAAACTAGCTAGTATTTCCAACAATAACTACTGATTGAACTTTCAAAGTTTTTTTCTAAAAATAAGACTAAACGAGATTTTCTTCCTGGGATGCTCTGTCGATTTCAAAAATATTTTGATGATCTGGTAGCTAGAAAATTTCTGTCCTAAAATCAATTGAAATAATGTTTGATGCAGATTTTAAGGCACCATTTTAGAATTCAGCTTTTCTCACTGATAAAGTGAATATAAAATCTATTTTGCCATGTTTAGGAACACAAAGCAAAGTCGGTAAGGTAACCTGTGCCGATTAGAGGAAATAATCTCTTTAGGAAGATAGACATAGATAGTAGAGATGTTGAAAGATAAAGGCTACAAGGAAAAAGGGGATATTTGAGATAGGGGTTAAGCCTGCCTTGAAAGAAATAGCAAATATGACATTTACACTATAAGAACAGGTCAGAAAAACCTATCTTATCTTGACACTTCTGAAACTGTCCACATGTGCTCATATCCAACACTAGCGTAATGGAATTAGCCCCTGGAGAGCCCAGATGTGTCATTGATTTGTGTTATGTATGGTTATGCCAGTGTAGAATGTAGAATTTACTGGGCTTTACTTTTACTTCGAGGGATTCCATAGCTTCAGTATTATTGTTGGACCTGTAAGTGACGTCTACTTCCATTGCGTCCAAATCCATCCTATCAAATGTTTCGATCTTCTCGTATAGGCGCGATCGCACCTGAAGTTTGATTTAGACTAATAGCGAGAAGCGTTTGGCAGTACTCTACCTACCCCTAAAGTTTGTAACCTATTTGTACTGCAACTCCACTACTGAAGTGACAAGCCCTGGGATAAGGGAGGCTAAGCAGCGCACTGGAGGCATGGTGACCAACCGCGCGAATAGACGACAAAAGAAATAGAGTTGAAGTGATAAAAAATTCCGAATAGTAGTAAATTTACTCGGAATAGAATGCATGAAAGCTTGCTTCGGTAACAAATGTTGTAGATGTATGTAATTAGGTGATGAAGTCGCCAGAATTTGTGTTAGTGTTGGATGAGATATGGACCCGGAACATTAAACAAGAAAGGGTCTCAACTAACTGGGAGAATTAAAACTTCCTGTGTCCAAATGAATGACATCTGATTCGTCATCTTCACTAGAGAGACCCATTATTATTTCATTTTCGAAGACCTAACCGAGATTCGGTCCTGGAGCGAGCAAAAAAAGGTGGTCTGTAAAATTAATCAATGTGAAGAAAACTTAAGTTGGTAAAAAATTGCCAAAAATGAATGTCATAAAATTTTGCTGAAATCTTACCTATACTCATGTTCGATTTCAAGAGAATTAACATTGATACTTCCAATCTAATAGTTCTGAGCTAGCAAAAAGGTCCTAAAGAAATCTTGAAAATGGATGAAACGGGCCTGATATCGAATGCTCCTTCAACAGATAAGTCACTTATAACTGATCCAAGATAAAAAGTAAGTAGGATTGAAGATCTTATCTTATTTACCACCACGAAAAACGGCCCTACAATTACTTTTAAGATTCCTGTTTAGGTATTAGGAAATTACGCAAGCCATAATCTTGGCGTTTGATACCATTTTTAATAAGATAAAACAGATAAAAAGCACAATAATAGATATAAGACTCGAATGGCAAGATAAAAAAGTGAAGAATAATAGTTTTCATGCGTTGCTTCTTTAAGATAATTTATGTGCTTTTTTTAAAAAAAAAATCATTTTAATGTGCATGCAGCCTCAAGGCTATGACACAATTGTAATGTTTATACACATGGAATGATTCAACTTGACAGTAGGTACACTTATGCCTCAGTTTCCATTTGTAGATGCCACTATGAAGTATGTTCGCTTTTTCTTCACCAACACTCTCCCCTCATCCGTGAACACCCATCCAAGNNTACCATCCGACCAATTTATGTGCTTACAAGCCTGCATTGCACCTAGTTTCAATGTTTAGGATCTTTGATGTATATCGAAGAATCATAATTCCCTCTAGTTATCACCTAATTTTGGCAAAAGTTTGTTTTGTAAATAATTAAAAGGTTCTCTCTGTTCACTTCTTGAACCTGGTAAAGTATTCAAATATTAGTATTATTTTCTAATGATTAAATCCACGATCAATTAGTTCTCTTAGTTCTGCGGCACAGTAAAAAGGGTGTATTATCTTAATGATTCACACTAGATAGAGCGGTTCAATGATAACGTTACGTTGGTGTTCAATTCGTTTGTTAATAAAAGGGTGTTTAGTAATTCTTACATTTTTAACTCTATATATACGGCGCGAACACCATACGCGCTATCTCGCGCGTAGGATTCGCGCAAGGGCGTACGCGAGAACATGATTATATCCAAACAGTCTACAGGCTATCAGGGTCAATTAGTTTTACTTGCATAATGGCCTATATTTCCATAATTGCAGGGTATTGAATCCATAAACTACGCAATAATACTAAAAGTGGCACATTGCATAAACCTTACCATAAATCTCGATGCCAGCCCTCTCCGCTCCCCTCAAATAGGCACAAATTGTTAAGGGATCACGTCTAACGGCTGAGCACGCAAGCTATGCCACAAAATAGTTATATCATTCTATGAAGAACAAAGAGTGAGGGTGCCTATCTAGTACTACTTATATCTCAGCGTGAGTAGGAAATACACTACCTAGCCTCCAACAGTATACCCTATCCCTATTCTCTCTGATTCTCCTGTTTAAATTAAAGAAGATCATTGACGGGCTGAGCAACTAGCCCGGTTAATAGATATCGGGCAAAGCCCGTAACACAAATCCCCATTTCCACTATCCCATAATTTGTTCACAATATTCCACATTGACAGTGAAAAATACTAATATCTTACGAATAATGCCTCTATCTATGACCAACTCTTCTATGCGCCCAAAACATCAACGACTT
>JAHYSP010001675.1:469-11365 GCA_019455505.1 Pleochaeta shiraiana
AAATCACTTATATTGAAGATTAATGTAAACTTATTGGTTTTCAGTGAGTAGTTGTGGAGTTATTGTTAATTCTATCAATTACAGAGGAAACATTCGGCATTTTTGGTAGCTACTGTATGTCTGTCTGTAATTATTACAGAACTGTTAGATGCATACGTGAATTCCAGGGTATAATACCGGGGCTAAATTTGGTCTGAGCAAGGCTACAGAGGGTAATGCAAAAAGATTCGTCCCTAGTCATTTTATTGGTTGATCCTATCTAAATGTAGTAGTTCCGTAGGTCAATATTTGCTTGGCTCAGCCTAATCTGGAACGGCGTAACCGAATAAGGGTGCGATGGTCTTCACTAATTTTTAGCGTACCTCTAATCTGCGACGAAAATTTCGAATTAAAAATGTTTGGTCCGTCTCATTATGGGTTGAAAAACTTTAATTGAGGACTTCTATTTCTAACAAATGTCTCGTAGATCCTCCTCCAGCTGCGATGACCTCTTCACACCTCCTGTGCATACCGCGGAGAATATTCAGAAGCTTTGATGGTTGTGTGCACTCATACCAAGCTTCCTCCACAAGTCTACGGATATTCTCTCTGCGTCGCTGCCCTTACGCGGGTATTTCTTGTGAATGAATTTACTTGCGACATTCCAAGAAATTTTAGCTTGAAGACGCTTATGAAGTTGATGATGAAGATAATGATGTTGAGAATGGCAAATGAGGAGAAAGATGGAACGAGGTAGAAGTTTCGGAATTGTAAAGCTGATGAAGCAAATTAACCGAGAATATTATGTAAAGCACTGGGATTGACCCCTAAAGTAGCTGGGATATACCTCGAAAGACCTATATAACAGGGTCGAGGTTTATGGCCTGATACTCTGTATACAGGAGCTAGCAGGGCCTTTTTCTACGCCAATACACAAACACCAAGCATTAATTTTCTGAGGCGCATAAGCAGTTTTCTTCTATCGTGTCCGAATATAAATTGCCAAAAATGGATTTCAAAGATGATCGACACTAGATCCAGCATCATACCCTGATTGATATGTATGCATCTTACAGTTTTGTAAGTATTACTTACGTAAAGACATAGTAACATATTGAAGATAACCACGCTATTGGATAACAGCAAGAAATTTTCTTATCTTTTTTAAATACTGTAGCTCAATTGACGAACATTAATTAGAACTCATATCACCGAATGGGAGATTAAATTTTTGGCTCGATTGTCGAGAAATTGCTAATTTATTTATATATATTCAGTAGCACCACAAATGTCCAATTAATTCGCTAACTATGTAAAATAATTCTTCATGAATTCACAACATAACCTTGAATTTTTAGAAATGATATAATGATATTTTGACTTCATTTCCTCATTAGTATATGGAGAAAAAAGACGAATATTGGATACATGTGTTGTATAATTTTGTTGAAATAAAAATTTTCATCATGGTCACGTGATGTGATAAAATTTAATTATTTATTTACCAGAATGGAGATAATCACTCGCTCAGAAAACTGAGCTTGTACAAATATGATACTTTGATTTGACGAAACAATCAAATCAATCATTTTCACACAATCAATCAAAGAAATCAATTTTAAGCCCACTTGAGACAGGAGATGATTGGTTAGAATCCAACACACCATTCCACAATCTCGCGGTGGATATTTACAGAATGATGGAGGTATTTCTGGTTAATCAAGGGTGTGTTATTTCCTTGGATGGGTGTTCACGGATGAGGGGAGACTGTTGGTGAAGAAAAAGCGAACATACTTCGTAGTGGCATCTACAAATGGAAACTGAGGCATAAGTGTACCTATTGTCAAGTTGAATCATTTCATGTATATAAACATCGCTAATGTGTCATAACTTTCAGGCTACATACACATTAATCGATTTAAAAATAAAAAAAAATCAAAGAAATCAAAGAAATTGTATACCGGAACTGGATCACCAGAATGCAATTTATTGTTTATAAAGTAGTTAATTTTCTTCAGTTAAAAATGGAAGATAAGATATTAAATACAACTCTCGAAAGACATTATACTTGACTCTATATTACAATTATCTCTTACATTCTACCCTTTTCTTTATCTTTGTTAATAATTTGGAGTAAGTGTCCTTCAAATATTTTTAACACAAATATATATTTATTATAACTTAAATTCAGATGCTTCACTAAATTTTATTGATTCTACACTATTTTCTCGTTAATTTGTTACAAATTTTAGACGAAATAATCAATATTGTACATTTTGTCGTGGTCTTGGCCTTCTCACTCTTTCGGACAGCTGGCTTACGAATTTAAGGTTGGCAGTGAAAAATTGTCGAAAATATGAAATAGTTGTTGAGAGTTCATTCTTCCGACAATTTTATCCTTACCAGCGACACCCATACCGCCTCTTAGACCCCCAGATCATTTGATTTCAACCCCAGAACTTAACCGTCTCATTAATTAATTTTGGAGGTTAAGCTCTTCGGATCTTTCATCCAGACATATCTGACAACATCAGTATTGATTTGATTTATTTTGGTTTTGTCTGACCCAATTACTCGTTTCCAATCATCAATGGTCCAGTCTCTGTGTTCTAATGCCCAGTTTAGGCGTGCTTTCTGTTGATCTGGTGTCTGTTGAAATTAATAGTATGGATTAAGTTTTATTGATGCTAAGTTGAATATTTTTTATAGGTTTAGAAGTTCATGAAATGATAATAAACTTCTCGAGTTTTAATGAGTTTCTAATTTCCAGAGTTCGAGGAATATATCTGGGTTTGGTTTATAAGACTCCGTATGTTCACTTTTCTTGAGATATTACCTAATCTAGCTAAAACTTATTAGCCTCATCGTTTATTTATATCGAAAAAAAAGGAATGTAGTTCTTACACTTGTACCAGGTTTTATCTATGTAAATGAGTGAAAGGGCGATTTTCACAGGCGATCTTCTCTAATTATTTAACTATTACAGTTAAGAAGCAACCCTCTTTTATTTTATTTTATTATTACTTAACCTTGAAGAATTTATCTGTGCGAGTATGGTGTTATAGTATGCCACAATTCACTCCATCGAGGAAATGTGGTGATCTAAAGCAGACAGAATCAATATCTTATTGGAGTAGATGATACAATGATTTTTATTGCCGAAACTCAGTTTCAAAATGCTATTTACAGACGGATATCATCGAAATAGAATAGTGATGGTGCTGGTTAAAGTTCTTCAATTAGTACAGCTGATCAATATTGAGGCAAATTATTCAATATTAGTTTGAATTTTAGCGCTTCTGTATAGATAATCATCGAGGTTGAAACAAATTGATCGAATGAGTTGAAAGGATGACGAAAAATGGTGCGTCTGGAGTCACCCAGTGTAAACAAAAAAGAAATACTCTCTGCAATGGATTTCAGGGATCCGCGAAGCTTTTAAAATCAGCGATTGAAGTTAAGCGAAGCTATAATGGACTAGCCATAAGGAGTTTAGCGATGAGCCAGACTTCTTATCAAGTATTTCACTTTTGTATGGGATCTTTGTATGAAAGCTTGGGAAATCGATTATATTCTTATTTACAATATTCATTAATTTCTCCTGCTACACATTTCCCATTATTTCTAATTTCCGACACCTCCTCGGAATTACAACTCAGCTCGTTCATGTTGAGTATTTCGGTATTAATAGTTACCACCTCGCAAAAATAGAATTAATCGTTATTAAATTGATCATTGATGGTCGCGTATCAAATAAAAGATCGTAAATGGGCCCACTCCCATCCAAAAGTCATCACAGTTCCTCTCCCTCACCGTTACATTAATTATATTTCGTGCGCCTTCTGTAGAAACCAATAGGAATTAGAATAGAGAGAAAGAAGAAGAAAAGGAAATTTAGCGGACAGCGCCTCGAAAGATTTTCTTTGTATACACCAATCACAATGCGCCTAGAACCATTATAAACATTATTCCAAGGGCCTGTCCCAAAGTCATGGAATTTATCTGCATGGCTATACTGGTCTGTAATCCTGAGATTCCCTTGGTTTTAGTTCCACCAGTTCCGGCGGTTTGTTGTGCATCGGCTTCGACAACAGTGACACTAGTCAGGGTTGAGACCGCTCCGTTGGGTAAAGTAGTCGTGTAGAGAGTTTTTCGGGTTACAGATTGACCTTGGTGGTGATTGTTGTTTGAACTGGGTGAGTCTATTGTAAAGTAAGTAGTTAGCAATCTTTCTTAGTAAGTTTAATATAAGAATCCTTCTGCTGAGCAGAGTAAGAAGGTTCGAATTAACAGGAGTAAGGGGAAGAGGAAAAGAACGGTTAGGTTAGTTAGTACGAAGAGGAATTGAAAGCAAAACTGAGAAGTATTAATGTTCATACCATTTTGAGAGTCGTCATCATTTGGTGAAGATCCAGCACCATTATTACCACCACTATGAGTTGGAGATGGAGAACCGTCACTTAGAGTAGTCGGAAGCCCATCAGTACCTGTAGTTAATCCAGTAGTGATAGGTGATGATCCACCACCGGTACCGATCGGGTTTAAATCAGAAGTAGTTGAGTTGAAGGGAGTTTTTGACGGCGATATACCAGTTTCAGTACTGCTGGCGTCACTTTGTGTAGTCGCACTTCCACTAAGAGTACCAGTTCCAGTACTACTAAGACCGGTTGTACTACTAATACCAGTGGTTCCAGTTGCGCTACTGAGATGTGTACTGTCGGAGTTTGTTGGCTGATTTGTCGCAGAAGCACCACTGCTACTACTGGTGCCATGAGAAGAAGAAGAAGCTGAGTGATGTCCTTTGGCTGATGACGCAGATATACTTGAGGATGAATGAGATTGTGTGGGGGTGATGGTAGATGGTAGATCTCTAGAGACGGTCGAAAGGTCTACTATGACACCGGTACCATTTGAATGTTTTGAATGTCCTCGCTTTAACATTTCCAAAAGATACTTTCCACCAAGATTTGACTTTATCAGAGCTTCCTCAGACTCCTTTTCATCGAAAGATCTCTTTTGTGTTATAAAAGTTTCATCTTGTTCATCTTCACATGATGATGATGATAAATGATGATTAAATCTATGTTCTCCAAAATGAAGTAGTTTCTTATATGAAATCTTGTGCAAATCAAGTGATCGACCTGTAGAGATGGACATGGTTGCAAAGATTAAGGTAAGGCAAAGAAAGGCTAGAAAGAGAATTGAAAACCAGACAGGATTACATCTGACGAGTTTGTATGATCTAAGGTTATTGTCAACCTTTTCACGAAGATGATTCGTATTCGTCGATGTCGTTGTTGAAGTCGCTGTCGGATTCGAGTTAGAATTCGGATTATGGTGAGCTTGAATAAGCTGCTTCTCGGGGTCGCTGTGAGACATGATGAAGCAAATTTATATAGATGAGTAAAAATAATAAGAACTGTGAGTAGAAGGAATGAAGTTGTTATTGTTTTTGTTGTAGTAGTGGTAGTAAAAGTAGAAGTTATAAAGATGGATTATGAACAAATATGAAACGGCGAGTGTATTTATAATATTTTTAGAATTAATGACAATGATATGGTGAGTGGTTTCAGTGTGTTTGGGGAGCTCCAAAAGTTTTGGTGGGGAAGCTGAGGTGAGTTGGTTGGTTTATAAGTGTGTTGGACTCAAAAGGGCCCAAGGAGAAGGAGATGCACAACAGAACTTGATTCCAGTACAGAAACCTCGGAGAAGATGGTTCTGAAGCCTGGGTGGTAGATGAGAGAAGGATTATGGCAAGTAGAAGTGGTGATTGTTGTTGTGAGTGATTCTTTTTCATTGATGGGATTTCTCTCTGAAGATATAGCAATCGCGCAAGTATTAAATTTTGTTTTTTTTTTGTTTTTTTTGGTTTCAATAAACGGTTTGTTGCTTTTTTCTTGAATGAGGTTTCGTTTTATTTTTTTATTTTTCATGTTTTTGGAGGCGGGGAAGCACGCTTTGGCTTCAGCTTTATTTTTGTTTTTTATCTTTCTTTCTTTCTTTCTTTTTTTTCTATCTACCTTTCTATCTTTCTTTTTTTTTTTTTCAAATTGACTCTTTGCTTTCTATCCCTTCCAATTAGATGGGGCTGGATTAAATGGAAAAATGAACTTCCCTAATAGTTTGCGTCTGAGCATTTACTGTTATCTGTCTCCACCTATTTGACTGACTTGAGGCAGGAAATGAAAAAAAAACAAAACTAAGAAAATTATTCTTCCGAGCCTTTTTTATTTTATCGGGGAGGATTTGTTCGGAATCCAGATTACGTGGATTCGCGGTGATCAACAGTCGGAGCGGCAATGCCAGTACGGAAATAGTTTCTGTACATGTAGCATTATTCTTCGTCTTCCGTAAGAGAATTGAATAATATGAGCCAAATGAAAAGGTTGATTTTAAAGATAGTTGGTTGATTAATCGAAAGATTGACCGGTGTATAACCAACTACCCACTGATTCTCACATACAGCCTTTCAGAGCTAGTTGGCTACACAAAGCTACACGAAGCTTCTCACAGCATGACCCACCTACGTCAAAGTCCGAGTGTCGAGATCTCATATTCATACAGATTGTACGTTGCATTTTGCAGGCTAAGCGCGGCTAGACTAAGCTTAAAGTTGAGAGATAGATTGAGGTGAGATGAAATTTCAAGTCAAGGTCAAGGAGAAAGTGAGCCTGGCTTGAGCTAGTAAATGAGTGAGAGAGTGGATTCATGGGTTGGGCTGGTTGGCAATAATGTGAAAATGGGAAAATCAAAAATCAAAAATCGATAATCGGGATTGGAGTATGGATTATGGATTATGGGAAACGAGAAATAGGAAATGGTAAATGGTAAATCGGACATCGAAATGATCGTGATGAGACGAGACTGGGCACAGACGTAGAAGTCAAAGCTCATGAACTACCGTCCCGTCGGTCCGTCCGCTGGCCCCATTTTTATATACTTTTACTATAATTTTGATCTCTTTCCCCCACTAAAACTATCTGATGCCAAGAATCGTTGAGTGAATGGTCAAAAAGAAAAAAGGAAGCAAAATCCGAGGTTTGAAGGAAAATGAAAGTCTAAGAGGGGAGAGCGGAGAGAATAAAGAAGGTCAAAGCAAGCACGAATAAATTCAACCTCTTCATTAACAGAGGAGAGAGGAGAAGAAAAGAAAAGAAAAGAAAAGAAAAGAAAAGAAAACATTTAGAATCTTGCGATTTTCATTAGATGGACTCGTTATGAACTAAAAAAAGTATGAGAGAGGAATTATTAATCATGGATAGATAAATTAATATAGAAACAATCATCGAGAGAGAAGTAGACAGTTTTACATTTTGGGTGTTTTTATTTGTAAATGTAGTTTGCAATCAACACAACGGATTTAGTCGAAAACAAACTAAAAAATAAACTAGTATATTTTATCAAAAACAAAATTGTATCTCAAGATAGTAAGCTAAAAACTTAATCTACTATTCTGTGTTTATTCTTTACTTTATTTATTATTATTATCATTAATTATTTTTTTCTATTTTTCTATGATATGTATTATTATTAGATGAACTCTATCAGAAATCTTTTGAGACCAAATCCGTCTGTGCGTATTTTTTATTTTTATTTTTTTATTTTATTTTATTTTATTTATTTTACTTATTTATTTTATTTTAGTTTAGTTTATTTTATTTTATTTTTAATTGTTATTTTTAATTTTTAAATTTTTTTTTTTAAAAAAAAAAGAAAAGAAAAGAAAAGAAAAACGTCTTAAACAGGGGCTATTTATTAGTACAGGGTTTCAAAAATCAATCGCACTTTACGCCACACATCCAATCATGCGCCACATCTGAATAACAATAAAATTTATTGAATTATATTAATATTACACTAGCTACCAAAATTTCTACATGGTTCGGATGGTATTGTGGTATACCGTCCTGGCCGTTCTCCCAAGTAGAGTCTGGGTTGCCTGGGCATCTTACCCCACTTGAGACAGGAGATGGTTGGTTAGAATCCAACAGACTCTTCCACAATCTCGCGGTGGATGTGTAGAGAATGATGAAGGTATATCTGGTCAATCCAGGGTCTGTAATTTCCTTGGATGGGAGGAGACTGTTGGTGAAGAAAAAGCGATTATACTTCGTAGTGGCATCTACAAATGGAAACTGAGGCATAAGTGTACCTACTGTCAAGTTGAATCATTCCATGTATATAAACATTGCTAATGTGTCATAGCCTTGAGGCTGCATACACATTAAATGANNNAAAAAATTTCTACATGTTTTTAACACATTTGATAAATCTTATTATAAATCAACAAAACCTTCAAGAAGATTAATGATGCTAAGCTTTTAGAGAATTTTAAGTCATTTTTCGAGTGATAGAACGGGGGGTTTTTTTTTTAACAAAAATAATGACGATTTGTACAATTTGCTGGGATCTTTGCATCAGGTTACCATGTAGAATTTTTGTGCACGTCATTTCATCAAGATGCAGAACCTGCATTGATGTCGAACTAAGCCAGAAACTCTAACTTTGTCGTCTGTATAACCTACTTGCAATCAGTTGAAGCAATCATAAGCATTTTGCGAACAATATTTTCTGCTATTTTCACTATGAGAAAGCTTTCTCAAGATCAAATACACTCCATTACTACCCTACTCGATGAGGGTGTAAAAGTAGAAGAAATATCAAAAATTGTAGGTTGTGGTAAATCTACGGTGGCCAAATATCGTAGCAAGATGCTAGATTATAGATCACCGCCCATGCGTGGACGACCAAGCAAGTTAACGTCAAGAGACAATCGAGCTCTGGCTCGTTTGGTGGTTAATGGTGGGACGAAAACAGCAGTAGAAGCAACAAGAACTATCAATCTAGAGAGAGAATATAAGGTTTCACCTGCGACTGTGAGGCGCGCCTTGAGAGAGCAAGGTCTAAGGGCAATTAAAAGGGTGAAGAAACCAAAGCTGACGAAGGTGCACAAGAGAGCCCGATTACAGTGGGCCTTAGAACACGAAAAATGGACACTTGAAGATTGGAAAAAGGTCATTTGATCAGATGAGACTAAGATCAATAGGATCAATAGCGATGTCATTAAGTATGCCTGGTCCAAGAGTCCAAGTGATTATCCTGCAGAAGTGGTCGAAGAGACACTGAAGTTCGGGGGTGGCAGCGTGATGATTTGGGGAGGCATGTTCAGGCTTGGTGCCGGTGAGATGAGTTGTGTGGTTGGCAGGATGAACTCGGAGCAGTTAATAGGCATTCTGAGTATTTCTTTGGTCCCAACGATAGAAGAATTGGCGAATAAGCTATTTTCCGGCGGCAAAAACCACTTTTTTTTTTCAACAAGATAACGATGCCAAGCATACTTCCAGGAACACAAAGAATTGGCTAGCCTCTACAGGTGTAAGCACAATGAAATGGCCATCTTAATCGCCTGATTTAAACCCAATTGAGCATCTCTCTTGTTTGGTCAAACGTCGACTTGGAGAATACCTGGAACCACCCAGTAGTATACATGAATTGATGGAAAGAGTTGATGAAGCATGGAAAAATATACCTGAAAATTTATGTCAATTACTAATTGAAAGTGTGCCATCAAGAGTTGTGGCAGTAATCAAGGCAAGAAGGGGTCATACTAGATACTAGAATTACGCGCACAAAAATTCTACATGGTCACCTGATGCAAAGATCCCAGCATATTGTACAAATCGTCATTATTTTTGTTAAAAAAAAAAACCCCCCCGTTCTATCACTCGAAAAATGACTTTAAATTCTCTAATAGCTTAGAATCATTAATCTTCTTGAAGGTTTTGTTGATTTATAATAAGATTTATCAAATGTGGTAAAAACATGTAGAAATTTTTGTAGCTAGTGTATTCAGTACAGCAGTACAATACAGTACAAATATTGACCAGAATTTTTATCATTTATAATTGATCTCCCGATGTAAAATTGTACATGTATTTTTATTGTATATTTTATTTTAATGAAGAAGAAGAAGATCATCGATTTTGGAATAATTATTATTTCTATTCTACTATTGAAGATATTTGGAGTTGGTACTGCTGGTGGCTTGTGCATTAAAAGCGTAACTGTTTTTTTTTTTTTTTTTTCTATTTATAGACTGACTCTTGGGTCGGATGGTTTAGTGGTAATGCCATCCGGGCTAACCTTCTAAGTAGAGAAGAAGAGTTTGGGTAGCTTTGACACTTGCCCCACTTGAGATGGAAGACCCACTGGTTCGAATCCAGTACACCCTACTTTTCTTAAGGAGTGAAATGCATACGTTGATGGAGGTACACTTGAACAACCCAAGGGGGGATTTTTTTTTTGGGAAATTTCCCCTTTGGTGGATATTCACGGAATAGAAGATTGACTCTTGGTTTCGGATAAACTATTATCCGACATGTCAAACAAATTATGTCATAGTAATATTTATAATTTTGTACTGCAATAGCAATAGCAATACTCTCATCACTCAAGTCAATTAATTAGACACTAAGTTGATGAAGTTTTAGCTTTTTATTAAAGTAAATATACATATATTTATATATATATTATTTATTTTCTTTTCAAGAGATCATTTCCTAAAGAAATCCTTGTCACTTTATTTACTTAATTATTATTATTCTTTTGAATGTGACACATATAGAGAAAAAGTTGATGTATAGACAAGCTACACAGACTAGAGTTTTACCGATAGAATATTCATATTCTTTATACTTGCTTTGATCATTTATTTTCTTCACCTAGGGAATAATTATGATACATGAGATATGGGATGGATATATAAAATAATATAGTATAGTATAATATAGTATAATATAATATAATATAATATAATATAATATAATATAATATAATATAATATAATATAATATAATATAATACAGTCACGCTAAAATTATTTAGAGTTGATAAATAATCAAAATAAAATAAAATTCC
>JAHYSP010001678.1:29051-41662 GCA_019455505.1 Pleochaeta shiraiana
ACGTGTCGATCAATGATACTGTTGTAAAAGCCTTAATCTGAGTTGATGTGATTTGTAGATATATATCATACATGGATTGGAAATTTGGCTACATGTTGTTGGAAGTTGGGTAGTTTGTGTCAAAGTTGCACACCACCTCAACTATCTCTTAGATTCCCGACAAGGATCTTTACAACTATGCTCATCTTTTTATGAATTAACAAAGGGTTAAGTTTGGATAATTTTAGATTAATATGTGGTATAAGGTATCAGTTTCTGGATGCGAGTGTTTGGTCGTGGGTGTACATAACAGCGCTGGCACTGAAGTCCCCCTTTTTGTATCAGTTCTAAATTTGGTGAACTATCTTTAGATATCACTAAATTTAGAACATAATCTCTATTTTATACTGTGAAATATACTAGACTAGATACTAGTGTTGAAATTAGTTCTACTAATTGGTTGAGTTAAGCATGAAATAAATGTGTACATCCTGAATTATTTTTAATCCATTCTATGTTCCACGCTATGACTGTTGTGTAATTACTTATACGCTAGTCCGTATTGATACACAATCAATAATTATTGTATTTTTTATTCTGTAGAAACTAGTTGTATATAGTGCGCTTTAGCATGGAGTGGGAGTAATCAACAATTCCCACCTATTTCAATCTACAGCCTCCAAATCGTGATACATCTAGCCTAACAAGCTTTAAGACAATTCCATACTGCCCTATTCAATTTTCTACAACTAGATAATTTTCTATATGTTGGAAGAGTTATCTCTCTTCGATAAAAGGGAAAAAAATTTCAATTTACCAATAATTTCCAACACCTGGTTTGCTAGCTGTTGATCTGGTTGGAAAGCAGAGTTTGGAAAACCTCTAAACTATTTGTGTAATTGTAGCTAGATTTCGAGGAATGAGAGAACAACTCTTTGTTTTCTTATTTATAATAGCTATAAAATACTGTTAATATCAAAAATTGAAATTAGACCACGATGTCAAAGTTTTAATAGTATATATAGTTAGCACTCTATGTCTAAGTGAGACTAATTAAAAACTCCACACTTCAGATTTACAGACTCCTATTTTTGTCTCTCAGTTATTTCTACTATTTGTGATTAGTTTGTGTTTTATTCTAATAATTGTGACTATTTCAACCAAGTATAACAACTTTTTGCTGTTCACAGGCCCCATAACTTTTAATGGAAAATTTAAGGGGTACTGTATGGTGATCGGGTAAACTTCATAACCGTATGATTTGAGGTTTACGTACTCAAAACGTTCTTTATAAAGAAAATATATTTTGACGAGTCTTCCAGTTAATGATGATTGAAATTAAGGAAATATTAGAGTTCTGCACCCTGAAAAATTATCGTCTTCGGCTTAAGTATCTTGATAATATTAGCCAGTATATTTTTTCAAAAAATTGGTCGAGAACCTAGTAAGTTCCCTAGAAAATCATGTTAAAATGAGCTAAAGTTTTTTACTATAGAAAAAAATACAGATTTTTTATCTTCACCCACTGTTCTTCATAATATTGGAAATATCTTATGTGCAGAATATCATTCAGTAAAATGAAATCACTCTGGAGAACTAAATCATACAGGTCCTCTAGCTGAAGAAGTATGAATATTTAATATTGAAGAAATGAAGGAAATAGAACGAGTAAATGTAAGGTGTTCTGAAGTGTTGATAGTTATATTACTTTGATCTAGCTTGTGATATGATGACTTGAAATAAAACATAGATCTGTCTCTATAATTTATATACTAATGGAGCTCCGGATCCCATGAGGTCGTTTCAAACTTCTCTCTCAGTCTATTTCAAAATCCAGCTCATTTTACTGCTTGTACCAATAGAAGCTTCGTTCTATTAGTCGTGTGTATGTAATACAACGATACAAACTCTTTAGACATATTGATAGAATAAGAAATATTGAAATAAGTAATACTAGAACAAATAACGTTAGAATAAGCAATTCTGGAAAATCCCAGGTCCTATTTTTGGTATTAGCATCTATAATTTGACAGCATTTAATGCAGGCTTCCCTATTATGTAACTTATTCCTTGGACATTTTAACCTTTGGTTCTGAAATGTCTGTTCCTTTACAGCATAACACGTACGGTATGAATCCTATGGAAAAATAATGGATATGATTGCATCATTCCACGGCACCGTTAGTAAAAAGTGTCGACTGAATTTTGGGAATCTCCTCTCGTTATAAAGAAGTCCTGTTGTGAGGTATTTGCGCCCAGAATATCCTCATTCCCTAATGTGAGCCTCCAAAATCTCTGATTCAGAGCCCCCTTGATCCTACTAGGTAGATGGTTGAATTAAATGACTCTACACTATGAAATTATCCTTTGTGTTTGAGCTGTGAATTGTTGGTACAAGTGATTAGATGCATGGCTTGTTCACAAGACAGTGGCTACTCGCTATTCGCCGAATAAGAATTCGGTAGGAATGGCTGAAGTATTCTCTTACAAGCACTTTCAGCAAGGTTGTACTATGAGGTTGTTTAAGAGTACATCAATAAGGTAACGGACGTTTAGATGTGGAATGTTAATTTTATTTTCTTTCTTTCTATGAGGGACTTTCTTTAAATCTGCGGTGTCTTATTTATATATCAGAATAGTCAATCTTCCTTTTCAAGCTTTAGGTATATGACGTAGTAGTCCTTTTTGAAAATAGAACTGTAGCTATCATCTTCACAATCACAAATGTCATCTTTGACATAAATAAAGTAATGTTGTGACGCCATACCCAAATCGTATAGATGCAATTCTAAATATAAACATACTGGTATAGCAGCCCTGTGCGTTACACCCATATTTAGATTTACGTCATTGCTATATTTATCTAAAGGTGTGTCTCAGCTAGCCAGATTAGGCTACAGAGACCAGTTGGCTTATCAGCCGTTACACTGGTTTTCTCTAGGTCCATGGTCACGATGAATCCATTCCTATAAATCATACCCGATCTAACTATCCAGCATGTTTGAAGGTTATATGATGATCCCTGATAAATATTTTGACCATGCCAAAGCCACAAGAACCTTCTAGAACCTTGAAAAAAAATCAATGATATCCCAAAATAGAATAGGATAGATGGATCGTTTCACTAGGATAGAAATTGATCGACTCGAGGATTCTTAATTGATAGACATAAAATTATAATGATCTGTTGGCTGATTATTTGTGGTTATAGCTGAAATTACAGATGTAAGAAAGAAGTCAAGTCTTTATCAAGAATTATTGCTGCGATTACAGATGTTCAGTAAGTAAATTGTTTATCAAGAATTGATTTGATTTAATATTTAATATTTTCCTCTCTCCATCTTGATTGAATCATCTTGATACATATATACTTACGAATTTTTAATAACACAGCTATGTCAGAGCGATGATAAAGAACTTACCCATTCTAAGTGGTGATTGTTCAGTACTAAGTTACAACTTTTTTCAATGTCATGAACATATCCTTCACTGTAATTTCCTAGATCCATTATTCCATTAATCCTGATAAATCTATTGTTAACTCAATCCTTTCAACGCAAAGTAAGCGATAGGAGCCTGCGCCTTAGTACGCGATCCACGAAGCAGGGTCTAACTTTAGCAGATATCCATGGAATTGAATTTTGAATGTACATAAATCAGAGTAATATTTCTTCATCTGTTCGATAGATTCTTAGAATAAAAACAATTTAATGCTGAACTTACAATCCTTTACAACTGATCCGGTAACTGTCAGAATTCAGAAAAACGGGATATCGTATTGGTGTTGCGTTAGATTGGTGGATTATACGTTCAAGATATCTTTCAAACGTATTAAGCCCTCTTTGTGAATACTATATAGTCACAGAGAAGATAAGTATTTGTGCATAATGGAAAAAAAAAAAATTGATTGTTATCTATCGTTACTACATAAGATTAGATAAAAGACCCTAGCCTCTCATACAAGTTGATAAGATACTCATAAGTTATCTTTATTCTTGAGTAAAGTAAAGCCACTTGTGGTAATGATTTGTACAATATAAGTCAAGGAATTTTGACAGGATCGCCTATTCAACAGTTAATTATAAAATTCAGACCAAGTAAAGCCAAATTGGATAAACTATTAGAAAACCTGAGACCCAGGTTAAGCTTTTGGCAAATATAGTCCAATTCTCACGAACAGATCTTTCAGATTAACCGACTCAAGATATTGAGCAACTGAGAAAACAAATAACTGACTTACATTTTAGCTGAGAGAATTATGGTTTTAAGCCAAATTTAATCAGTAGTCCCAAGAGGCATTCGATTTTGTAGAAAAAGTGATACAAAGATAAATTTTTGTTAAACATTCTTTATACAAGAGGCTTCATTTTTGAATTTAATATTGATAACATATTAGTTTAAAATCCAATAGAATAAGGTCGGTGGAATTTAAAATGTGATGAGTGGAGAAGCCCTCAAAATAAAAGGCCAAGTTTTGAGCTTATTAGGTATTAGTCTAAATTATTGCAGATTTATGATGGATTATCTGGAATTGAGGTAACATGAATGAGCCCAACTCGAAACTTGTCTTATTCAGCGTGTTAAATGAGCGAGCTTGAGTGATAAGCTATACTAATGATGAGATAAGCAGATTATCAAATCGATGAACAAGCAAAGATACTTAAATTTGATCAAATCTGATTCTATTCCTTTTTACTGTTCGGTTATGGGAAACAATTTTACGAGAACCATAGGACTCTTTGATGAGCAGATTTAGATGTGCCAATTCGGAAAACACATGTGATACCCAAGAATTCAATTGAATTGGCTTATTTTTTGTTAATTCTGGCTGATAAAATTCTTCTCCTTCTGACACCAGATTTTTCGGTATTTTTATTAGAACACATAACCATTGTGAGAATTCAGTCAGATATACGTCTATACCCACATATTTGAGTCGTATTTATTAAGCAACTAGATCAAACTCAACTAATAAATCTTCCGTGCCTCATGAGCTATAAGTGCCGAGTTAGTGTAGAGAGTCTCTTAAAACATGCATCTGTCTCGGCAAATAAACGGTCTAATCTCTTCAAAGCTGAGTAGGAAGTATCGTAATCAATAACACTTTTGGTGGTTGGTGGATTTTTTGCCGAAAAATATGAAGGTAGATGAAATTTTGACATAGAATATACTTGACGTGCTAAGGGTCGACTTTTGTCGAGGAGGGCAAGGGTTGAGTCTTCGGGGGGTTTACCAGCCCTATCGAGAAATCTTGTTTCAAGTTCAGAATTAAAAGGGATTGACTTGCTTTGAGATGGCGAAATATTAATCTGATAATCTTCGATGGGTTGAGATGTGAAAGGACTATTTTTAGAATAAAGTGTGTGAGCGTCAATGACAATCTCTGGAATATTGCGCACAAAAAATACTTGGGGTTGATAAGGATGAATTTCTTCGATGTTGTGTTCAAATGAGGAGACATTTCCTGTCGTGGTAGCTGGAGTATCCGTACATATGTAGTGACTTTGTAATTGATGCCCGGTATAATCAAAGCCGATATCTTTGTTTTGTCGAGATTGATCAGTTTTATTTATTTGCTGCTGAAAACCTTGCCCTGTGGACCCTGCTGCAGGATTCGTAGCGAGAGCATCAATGAAACCAGAGAATGATGGTGACGAGATTAGCATTTGAGTTAGGTCGGAAAGTCGAGTGTTTTCTTCTCTCAACGCCTGATTTTGAGCACGAAGATCCCCATTCTCGGTTGTTTTTATAGCGATCTCATCTTCTAGCTGGTTGATATATTCTGTTCCAAATTAGAGTGAACTTCAACAAAATATTAAAACTTTTACCTTTTCTTCTAGATCGAAATGCCCGAGCAGATACTTTATTCCGAAGTTGCCTGCGTTCTTTACTGCTGAGCTTTTTACCTTCCTCGCTTGCAAGAAGCCTTTCGTCTTCATCCATTTCTTCATCTCTCTTAGCAACACCTCGGATCGGAGGAATATTACTATTTATGTCATGCTCTCCAGCTTTTTCGTATTCCCCATTGTCTTGTCTCATTGATTTTAGAAGCTGGGAAATCTTTTCTTCGACAATCGGGTCTTTCGAAGACTGAGAAACTGCAGATTTTGTTACCGGGGAATTTTGAAATGAGTTTTGCACATTGGAGTCGATCTTATGTTGTTGAATTTTCTTAATATGTTTTTGTCGTGCCTTAGCATTAGCTTGCTGTTGGTGTATTCCAGGCCAGAGCCGGCGAATATTGCACGGTTCTGTTGAAGGAGTAGATAACGGGTTGTGGTTAGACACAGTTTGTAAATCACCGACAGCTAGTGATGATTGAACTGGGTAGAAGAGAGGAGACTCTGGATAAGAGTTAAGTTGTAAGTCTATATTTGCTGAGTTGGAAGTATTATTAGAAGCAGGATTAATTTTTAGATCTAAGAATTCATCTTCTGAGTCTAACCCACAACCAAGGGCATATTGTCTTTGATTCACAGCTAAAGTACTCGCAAAGGCGCCCAGAGGAATACCAGTCTGTTGCCTGTACAAATCATAGTCGTGGCTTGGACCAGTAAGAATGGGCTGTAATGAGGGAAAGGTCGTAAGTGATGCTGGCTCAGAGGCCCTTGAGTTAAATTGATCATTGTAATTTGAGAAGCTAATCAACTCGTTATTCAGAGACTCATCACAGCTTGAATGAGCGCTCGAATCCGTTGTTCCTGGGGAGTATCGGATAGTGGAGGAGTTATTTGAATTATTCTTCATAATAAAAGAAGATTTTCTGGGATGTATATGGGAGGTGGAAATGGATGATGATTTTGCAATTTTTGCTACAGACACAGCACAGGGGGGGAAACGATCGAAAGAATATTCAGCTTTCTCACCTGCAAAGCTAGGGCCACGCGTTCTACGCGGGAGACAAATAGATTGGCGTTCCAAAATTAGAACACGAGCATACCCTTTTGAGGGTCTGCTAAGCCTTAAGGCTTCACCGACAACCCGTGTTGTCTCCATTTCTACCATCTCAAGCCAAGTTATAAGACTCAAAATGTCAACTTGTATTTACTACATTCAAAGAACAAAAACTGTGACTGACAAAAATATGGAACTACATCATTGTGCTAGTCAATGTTATTCTTCAGTTCATCCATCCTCCCTAACATAATTTGGGACATTTAGTTAGGAAATTTTCATTTCTATTTTCTTATTGATACATGAGGAAAAACTAAACCTCCTGGTGAGAGACCGGTCTATCTGATAGATAGATGCTGGCCGAGTAAGCTTAATTAAAAATCTATATTGTAAATATATAATTATTATATTAAAAGAAATTAATCATCCACTCATATTCTAGTCGTCTTCACTCTATCGAATATTTTGTCATTTTGTGTTGTCTGTTCCGGAAGGCTAAGCCTAGGCTTAGCAACTATCTCTTACTATCTTACTCCGTTGATATTTTAAGAAATTTTTAGCTTTCATTGGCGTGCATTTTACACTATGAATGGAGGAAAATATTAACATTTCAGAAAAGATCTAATAGAAAGATAACTGAATTCAACTTTCGTTATCCACTAAATTCTTTGGTTGGGATGACATTAGACTGTTGCATCCAACACATCCAATCAGATGAATTACCAACAACTATTTGTCTGGGCATGGAAAAGGGGAGATAAAATTAG
The DNA here is from genome assembly GCA_019455505.1 of Pleochaeta shiraiana. NCBI lineage: Eukaryota > Fungi > Ascomycota > Leotiomycetes > Helotiales > Erysiphaceae > Pleochaeta > Pleochaeta shiraiana. The sequence goes on from JAHYSP010001678.1 coordinate 36,692, forward strand.
ATTCTATGAAATATTATTGAGGCAGCGATCACTTTAACTTTTAGTGTTCAAATGATAAAAATATGGACGGCAAGAATATTTCAATTCCATCTTATTGCTACAGTTTTGGCGGTGCGTGCACTACAAATACTGCTGCTTGTAAATCGATTGATTCATTCATCATTTAAAGTATGATAGTAGTTACTCACATGATTGGCTAGTATCCTCCTCGAAAATATGAGTAGACAGCAAGACTCATTTTTTGTCAGATCTGCCAAAACAACTCTTAGTGGGTCAAATTTTGTGTGCTACGAGCGAACCCAATTATATATATATTGGTATTGATGTGCTCGTGCTTCTTTAGTGGTACCAGTAAGCGCACTAACAGGATTAGTTAGTGGACTATTCGGAACTCGGAGTGTACTGGCTTGCCGGCCTTGAAGAGCATTACAAAGGCACAATACTTACTTAGTTTTTCATTGATAAATGAGATTTGGAGAATGATTCATCAGAGTAACAGCATTAGAGTTTCTTGTGGTTTATCTTTGAAATTCAGAACTTGATTGGAGCAATTCCGAGTCCTACCTATATATAAATTTTACCACTCTTACGGAGAAGGTTCCCATCTTAAAACGAAACAAAACTATTACTGTTGTTTACCGAAAGTTATCATTGACTCGAGTAGAACACGGAAGTGATGATACAAAAGTAGAAATCTTAGACCTCAGTACAATACAGGATTAGGGTAGGGTGGTGTAGCGATATGCCGTCGGTCCCGATCTTCCAAGTAGAGTCTGGATAGCCTAGGCAACTTTCCTACTAGAAATAGTAGATCGCTAGTTCTAATCCAGAAAGACCCTACCTTTCAAGGTGACGGTAGCATGTCTGGATAACTCAAGGTTGTTGAGACGTTTCCTTGGGTGGAGTTCACGGTTGGGGCTTGAATGGGATGAAGAAAAATACACCTTACCTGTAGTGATATCTGAAAATGAAGTCTGAGGCATGAGTGTGCTATGTAAATACTAAATCATGTTTGTATTCTATGACTGTTTCTGTGTCATAGCTATACAGCTGCATACACAATAAATGATGTTTTTTTTTAAAAAAAAACACAAGATAAATTTCATGCAAGCACATAATAGATTAGAATGAAATCCTGCTTCATTTTAAAACTTTCTATACTCACCTCTCGTCCTAATTCACTACCTTAATCACTACCTTAAATCTTTGCTCTAAGTTGCCAACCAGATTTGAAAGCTTCTCGGAAGAGATATAGTCTCAATCAGCCCCTTACAGTTCCATTGAATTCCCAGATTACAAGTCTCTCTACATTCAGTCCTAGTCTGTGTACCTGAATCTATTTTTTTTTTTTTTTGCAGAGTTCCATAACTCGATCAGATTCAAGTCCGTATAGTAAGATGGCCAGCCGATTGGAGATTTGCCTAGTACACGCAGCGCTTCGAAAGTTCCGACAGCAATATGACATGCTACACTATCTTTCATGAGCAACATGTCAGGTAAGGAGTAGGATTCTCTGAAAAAAATTTACCGCATTCCTTGAGCCCCGGAGAATTCGTCTTCATTGTCCTTCATTTCAATCTATGTGATAGGGTGAGCTCCAATATTTCCTCCTAGTTCACTCTGCTAGGTGGAGGCTTCATCCGAACAAAAAAATGGCAACAATATCTTTTTTTTGAGAGAGAGATAACTAATGACTGTTTGTTAACTGCATTTCCAATGACTTAGGGGGCCTATGGTCAGTTCCAAATAAATCATCTGACGAGTCATTGGAGAGGACCGAATTAAAGCCTCGAGCTCTTAGATCTTTTCAATGTTCAATCTTGGTGAATTTTTTTGTGGAGTAATAAGTTTTCGTCACTTCCGTCACAGGCTTGCCTCAATGTGAGCTCAGGCTCATTTGTAATTTCTTGGAGGGTCAGGCCGTATCTCCGTAAATTTCGAAATTAAACACATATAAGGTATGTGAGCTGCTTTTGAGGTATTGGTACTGAGAAAAAAGCTTGAAAATTCATTTTTAACTGGATTAAAAGGCTAAATAATGGAAGTTAAGATAGTTAGCATTTGTGTAACCGATGATTTTGGAAAAAAACGGCTGGACCGCAGTTGCTGTAAAAGCGGGGTAGTGAAAGTTTAATCCTTTTTTGCTAAGTGGTTATAAAAGTCTAATTTAGCACTAGCCGTCGAGGATAAATTTAGATCAGCCCCGGCTCATCTGTATAGGGTCGAATGGATAAAACATACATATATCAACTCATTGGTGGTATATACTATGTCCCCACAGTAGAAATCCTCTCTCTGCTATTTCAAGGGTTAATCTCGCTTCAGGGATCCAGCAGGGGTCGACAGGAGCGCTATAACACTTCTGAATTAGTACCTCAACTAGTCAGAAAATCTAAAATAATCATGCCTAAATTATTAGGGTTAATATTCTCATGTGAAAGTTATGCATAGCTACTTTTTTTTATTCAACTCAAGAATTGTGTGTAATCTAGCGAGTATTTGCGCGCACACAATTCAATATATTCTTTACAACAGAAAATAAGACTCTTAACCATCATCATCACATCACAAAACATAAACATATATTCACATTTCATAAATTTAATTCTTTCATATATCATCAGAATAAATTACCTCCTACGCACCAGACCGATCATCAACGCCCATGTATACTCATCATCACTATTAAATAATTCAGCAGGAAACGACTATATTTTTGCCTAGTTATCTTCATTATACTTGTGAGTAGAAACAAAATGAGATGAATAATCCAGAAGACAAAATATTGAATCGATTAGATTGTTTAAAATATGAATCCACCACAGACACCACTATCACCAAGATCTCATAAATATGCGAAAATTTTGACTCGAGATAAACGTCTACAAGTGAGTTTGATACCAAAACAATGCTTTGGCACCATGTCTAAAAATTGTCAGGTGAGAACCTTATCTCAAGAGGGTCTCATTCAATATGATTGTAAAACGACTCGATATCACTCAAAGACAAGTTCAATATGCTATGAACTATATCAAGCTCACCTCCAAAAAGCCCAGTGGGCGGACTCTTTTGCTTTCCGATGCACAAATCGATGAAGTAGAAAATTTTATTACTTCTTCCCAAGAAAACTGTCAAATGTCGTACTTTGAGCTTGCGCATAAAGTCTTCCCACACCTGGGTGTGAGTGAAAAGATTATTGAACGGGAAATGAATAAAAGAGGTTATACTTGTCAGATCGCCGCTTCGAAAGCTCCTCTCTCCCCAGAAAATATGAGAATGCGATATTAATTCACTAGAAGTCATCTCCACTGGGAGAAAGAAGATTGGATGCGAGTACTCTGGACTGATGAGACCTGAGTAACCGATGGAAGGCACAATAGATTTTTGGATCATAAGAAAGTTCAGTACTACCCACAAATACTATCTGAATTGAAATTCTTAATCTAAGACTTTGACTGCCAGATGAGGTCTACGACATCACATATGTCGTTAGCAATCTTCGAAGGCGTATTGGATAGATGTTTTGGGGATCTTTTTTTGGGAGCGAGAAAGGGCCTTGTTTGTTTTGGGAAAAAGAATAGGGCTCAATCACCTCTGAACGCTACAGTGAGAGGATAGTACCTCTCATCCATAGCATGATCTCATTGAGACCAGATTTAGTGGTGATGCAGGATAACGCTCCCCCCATTCGGCGGCCCGAACGATGAGAGAGCTCAATGAAAGAAACATTTCTCCTCTCGAATGGCCACCCTTCTCTCCAGACCTAAATCCAATAGATCATGTCTGGAATATAATGAATTATATTCAATATAAATATCCAGACATGATTCAAGGAGGGTATCGGACAGAGGAGGAAATAGGGCTCATTGTCGAAGAAGCCTGGGATAAGGCGGTAAATGAGGATGACTTGAGAAATCTTGTCGACTCAATGCCACAGAGAATTAAGGCTGTATATGATGCTGGTGGTGGACATGTAAAATATTGAGAATTTTTAATCATACGGTACTTGTATTTTATCAGTTGCATAAATGTAATTAATGAATATTATGTATTTCATAATATTCATAAATCGTATTTTAAACTTTTTTCTAGGATGGTAGACCTGGATACGATTTTTTCATAGTGAACTTTTCAACATATGAAACTTAGAGTTTTTGCATGGATCTTTCGCTTACAGCACTAATTTAATTTAATTTAATTTTAATTTAACTAGTTTAAGGTCCTAGGCAAAAGCCCTATGTCCGCGTTGGGTTCAGGACCGGCGGAGTCGGTCGGGATCATGGCCTCAGGCATGCCATACTCGTTCACGCCCGCTATTTAGATAAAATGTAGAGTGATTTAAGGAAAAAGAAACGATGAAAGAAAAAAATATAAGGAAAGTAACAAATAATAGGGATATCTCAGCATTTCTCATACCAAGCTCTAACCCGCCATTCCAATGGTTGACATTTTATAAAATACCTTCCTCGCGTCCAGCTGAGGATAGGTGAGTCGGTTGGTCACTAAAGCAACCTGTACTCTTTGCAAATTCGGAAAATCTCTTCAAGCAATTATGCCCGAGAATTTGCCTTCTAAAATTGTCTATGGTCATGCCATTTCGGAGTTTGCGCGCTTGATGTGCGTACCTTCGACGTCTAATAAAATGTGTCGGAGTAGTCTCCTGCTCACAGACGCATTCAAGTTCAGCGTCTAGATGTTTTAAGCGGCGGTGGTATGCCGCAAAGTCACCATGCCCAGTTCTGGCAGCTATTAGACTCTGTAGTAGCCGCCGTGATAGTTTGAGTTCGGGTGGTTTCCTTCGACGCATTTTCAAATCTAGGTCNCACTAACTGTTGTCGATGCTGCTGCATAAGTCGACGTAAATATGCTAAGGTAAAATGACTTGGCTGAGTTTGTCTTTCAGGCAAGTCTCTAAGAGCAGTACGAGCTTCCGCATCTGCCTCTTCATTTCCACTAATTCTAGAGTGCCCT